>JALDQA010000021.1:0-65274 GCA_023634325.1 Cladosporium cucumerinum
CCTAACCCTAACCCTAACCCTAACCCTAACCCTAACCCTAACCCTAACCCTAACCCTAACCCTAACCCTAACCCTAACCCTAACCCTAACCCTAACCCTAACCCTAACCCTAACCCTAACCCTAACCCTAACCCTAACCCTAACCCTAAACCTAAACCTATCTCTCTTATATATCTTCTCCTTCCTTCTTTTTCTCTTATTCCCTTTCTTTTCTTTATCCTTACTACTCTTTAATTCTCCTTTCTTTTTTAATTCTTTCTTCTCTTTTTCTTTTCCTCTTTCTACTACTTATCTCTCTAAAATTCTACTCCTCTATATAACTATCCTTACTCTTTAATCCTACTCTCTTCTCTTATATTCTTAAAATTAAATCTACTATCTATCTCTTCTAATCTTTCTTTCCTCTCTCCTAAATTCTTTCTTTTTCTTATCTCTATCTTAATCCTCTATCTTAATCCTCTTTCTTTTTCTTATCTCTATCTTAATCCTCTATCTTAATCCTCTTTCTTTTTCTTATCTCTATCTTAATCCTCTATCTTAATCCTCTTTCTTTTTCTTATCTCTATCTTAATCCTCTATCTTAATCCTCTATCTTAATCCTCTATCTTAATCCTCTATCTTCTATCTAATATCTAACTATCTCTTCTTCTCTTATTTCTTTCTTTCTCCTATATTTCCTTCTACTATTACTATTCTATATCTCTCTCTTTCTCTCTATTATCTTAAATTATATCTTTCTTTCTACTATTACCTTTATTATCTTATCTAATTCTACTATTATCTATTCTCTTCTATTAATTCTCTTCTTATTCTATTTTTTCTTCTTTTTTACTTAATATTACTCTTATCATCCTATTCTTCCTAATCTTACTATCTTTATCTACTTACTTTCTAATTCCTATCTTTCTTTCTCTCTATTATTAATACTTCCTTTTTAATCCTATATTTCTTATTTTTCTTTCTAATCTTTAACTATCTTATTAACTTTAATACCTCTATCCTTCTACTCTTCTTACTTTCTATAAATCCTTATTCTCTTTTCTCTCTATCTCTATTCTCCTATCTATCTTCTTTATCTTCTATCTATTTATTTTTAATCTAACTACTCTTTTTTCTTTTTTTATATTATTACCTTTACTATCTTTACTCCTAATTTACTCTTTTATATATATCCTTTTTCCTTTCTTCTTCTTTTTATCAATTATTTTCTACTATCCTTAACCTCTAATCTCTTTTTTTTTCTTTTCTTTTTAACTCTATTCTATATCTATTACTCCTTACTCTTCTATTATATTCTATACCTTCTATTTTCTAATCTTTTTATCTATTTTAAAAATCTTAATATACTATCTAAATTCTAACTTTAATCTTCTTTTACTTCTCTCTCTATCTCTCTCTACTTTTCTCTCTATCTTTCTTTTTCTACTTCTCTTTCTATCTCTCTCTACTTTTCTCTCTACCTTCCTTTTTATTACTACTACTAAATTCTTATATTTTAATCTTCTCTTTCTTTCTAAAATACTCTAACTAAATCTAACTCTTATAAATTTTATTCTATATTATATCTATATAAAACTTTCCTAACTCTATACTATAATATCTTAATCCTATTACTATTTTACTCTTACTATATAATATAAACTCTAATCTATTTATCTTCTTTACTAAATTCTAAATATTATCTAAATCTTTAATACGCCTATAATCTCTTTACTATATTTCTATCTCCTTCTCTTATACTTTTCTTTTTATATACCTTTAATAATTCTTAATATATCTTTCCTTATATCTATTTAATTATCTATTTAATTATCTATTTAATTATCTATCTTTAATACGATTATTATATTATCTTCTGCTTTACTCTCCTTTTATTCCTAATCTTACTTCTACTATTCTATACCTTATATATACCTGTTTACTAACTTACTAAACTATAAATCTATACTCGCTTTCAATTCGATTAATTAATTCTTAATCTATATCTTTCTTGCCTCCTATTACTTAATATTGTTTAACGTTATACTAATGCGTTGAATCCGACCTAAATCGGTTTCCCTGATTTCTTTTGTTTCTGTTATCTCGATCCTAATACTGACACTCGATAACTTTACTACCTACCTGTCTTCTTGTTGTTTGCATAATCTCTATACTATCATTATCCCTCCTCTACCCTACCTGTTAACCATATGAATGCATGTACTAACTCGCTACCACCCTCCCGTCCTACCGCCTCCGATCCTAAAACCTTTATCGTCCCTTCTACTTGCTCGATGTTTGCTCCGCGTCGCACCATTCGCCTCTGCCATTCTTCCCATACTCCTGGGTATCCATGCTTAATGCCAACCACGACCCCTATCAATACTCCGAAATACTGGCAATCCGTGTGCTCTCCTGCTGGCACTCGTCCGTCTGCGCTCCATCGCTGACATACGACCTTCGGTACGCCGCACTTGTAACAAACCACGTTCGCCGCGTACCTGATCCATCTCTGCATCTTACGACGCTCCTCCTCTGCCTGCTGACTGTGTTCTTGCCTGCATCGACTGATGCTATGTGTACTCGTCTGATTTCGGCTTCGACACATCACACAAATCCCTTTCCATCTTTCTAATCGCTGCAACAATTCCTCATGCCATGTCGCTTGCCTTTGCACTTGCCCAATGCGCCGGGCCTGCGGCACTGATCTTTGTCGTGCCTGCTCTGCCACCTCCCTCCTGATACGTCTCTCTTCCTCATCTATTGCCCCTGCCTCTACTACTGCTTGCACCGCTTCATACGATCCCGGTCGCTGACTTTTCCCCTGTTCTTGACACCAATCGCACCACGACTCGTCTGCTCTGCAACGCTGCCGTGTGCGATCGCCGTCCAAATATCCGTCGATGTCGATCCTTCTACACTGTCGGCGCTCGCGATCGACGTACCGCTTCACCCTGTCGTCTCCTAATCCTAAACCACCTCGGATGATGATCGCACGGCTCATTAATCCATCCCTTCCCGCCCTCCCGCTACCTTGACCGTAATCCCTCATATTGCGCGGCTCGTCCATATGCACGATCAACCGAATGCCTGCGATGTCGATCCCCATATTGAACGACCCACTCGCAACGACCACCTGGATCTGCCCTGTCCGGAACTCCTCCAACACCTCTTCCTTCCTCTCCTCTGTCATGTCTGCGTGAAACGGCTCGCATGGGAATAATCCGGCTTCGACGATCGCACTGATCTCGGGCTTGCTCTCACACATCACGACCACCTTACCATCCGGCTGGGTCTCGTCCCGTAGCGTGCTCGCCACTAACCCGGCCAAACACTCTATCCGTTTTGACATTTCTGCTGGTCCGTCGACAACGCTATACTCGATATTTTTCCGCACCGTCGACGCACGTATCAATCGCACTTCCGCTCGGCGCCAGTACATCCTATCGAACAACGTCTGCTCTTCGGTCGGCGGCAATGTCGCCGTCAATAACAACATCTGCGTCTCTGCGAACGCCAATTTGCCCAATTGTTGCAACTCTTGTCGGAAATCCCATCGGTCGTTCAAAATGACATGGCACTCATCGATAACGACTCGATCCAATCGTTGCGTCTGTCTCACGCGACTGATGAACGTACCAAATGCCGGCGACACTGCCTTCTCTGGTGTCACCAACACGATCGATGCCCCGTCTACCGCATGTCCGTGTTCCCACACCGCGCAACGGATGTTCACCTCGCGGCACCGAACCACCATATCTGCACGCAACGCTTTCAACGGCACGACCACGATTGTCACCCCTCCTACTTGTACGAACGCCGGTAACATAAACAACACGCTCTTGCCCGATCCCGTCGGCATAACGACGACGATCGGGCTCTCGCCTTGCTGGATCGCATGCATTGCGTCGCCCTGTACGCTACGCATCGTCACTTTCTTACGCATCATCCACTGTAATTCGGCTACGGCATCCATGCGCCGTAATGCTACTTGTCGTTCCGTCCTTGCTTCTTCGGCTTCGTCCTCGAACGGGCAACGCTTACGCTTTAATCCTTCTTTCTTCGCCTGCTCGGTCGACTGGAACCCCAAAAAACGGTGCCAATCCACACTGATTGCTCGAAATTGCTGTCTTCGGCTTGCTGTCGCACCTGCCAACTCCTGCGCATCTCTTGCGTATACGGCTCCGGCGACGTGTGGGGAATGCGTTGCCTGCTCGTCCGCTATCTCACCTGACGCGTCGTCCTGCAACCAATCGCCGTCGTCGTGCTGCTCGTCTGTTGTACTCTCCACCCCCTTACGAATCCATCGCCGGCTGATCGCAATGGCGATCTGGCGGTATCCTGCTACGTTGATCGACTGCCCTAAACCTGCCTCGCTCACCCGCTGTAACTCGTGCTTCATGCGTTCCGTCGTCCATTTTCGACCATCGGCGTCCGCCGGCCACAAATGATCGGATATTGTTTCCTGCTGCCACACCATCGCTTGCATCCGCTGGACGAACGGCAAAACCAACCACAAATACCACACCACCAACTCGCCCACCTCTCGCGGCAAATATCGATGGATGATCTTGACGTCACCTTTGACCTCGTAACCTTTATGGTATCTGGTCACAAACACTACCATCCCGTCTTCGATGAACAAATTGCGATGGCCACCTTGAACGGTATTACGGTGCCGGACGCTCAATATCTCCGGGCCACGCGCCGGCTGGCCTCCCGTCATGTGCATCAATACTAACAACTTGCCGCGGAATGCTGCAACCTGCCGTAACCAATTCCGCATCCGTTCACGATCGATCCCACTCGCCGTCCCTGCTCGAACGAACCGCTGGCGTAAATCCGGCCGACTTCCGATTCTCTCGTGCAACCAACTCTGCCCGTCGACCGGCAACCGGGACCGTTGATCGCGGATGAAACTCCAACCTGCCTCGTCGTTGCTTGGGTCGTCGTACAAATGCTGCCATGGCACGGCCGGGATGCCTCCTTCATCGGTCGCGAACATCAAATCTTCTAATAATGCTCGACGGGTGGCTTGGTGCAATCCCCCGACCATGCCACGAAACTCCGCCATGTTGAACTTCACCGCTTTGTACTCTAACGTGTCGCCGTCTCGCCAATTGACGTGACCTGCCGATGTCGTGTTGAAATCGATCTTCATCCCATAACCCCGTAAATCCAACATCCACTGCATCGGGCTACCGCACCCTCGTACCATAAATCCGTCCATCATCTTCCGTACCCATTCAAAACTGCTCTTACCAACTTTCCGTCTGCCTTCGCCTCTATCGGTTTGCGTCCCTTCACTCTCGTACCCGCTGTCTTCGAACTCACACGGGCTGCGACCCGGGCTGAACTCATCGCACTCGCCTGTTGTTGGCTGCGTTAATCGTTCGGCTTGCTGCACGATCATGAAATGGGCTACCTTGGTCACCGCCGACAAAATCGATGGATACGTATCGGCACCTCGAAACCCTCGACCGCTCGGGTTGACACCCAACGCTGCCAACCCGCAAACCAACGCCATGTCGTACTCGCGATTGTGAATCGTCTGGTTCAATAACTCGATGCAAAACGACAAACACGCCTGCTGTATCTCGGTCATCGCTGGTTTCCCCTCCTCACCTTCTGCTTCGCTATCGGTGTTCGTACTGTCGCTCTCGGTGTCACTCGATTCATCTGCTTCTTTCACCGTCGATCTTGCAACTGCCATCATCTGCGCAAACGCCCGGTCCTGCCTACGGTTGAACTTGTACGACGGGCTCTTCCACGAATGGACTCGTCTCGTGCGTACGAAAAACGTCACGATCTGCTGCCAATATCGACCTTGCCTCCTGATCTCGTCCCGATTTTGGTATGGTTCCAACGGACGGTAAACGTTCTGGTGCGCTTCCGTACGGATCGCCTCGAACCGTAACATGACTCCGCTGCGGGATACCGCGTCCTGGCTGGCCGACGCCAACTCGCCTATCGCCTCCCAAATCGCTGCTGCTGCTCGCTCATTATCGTTCGCTTCGTTTTCGCCTTCGGCTATCTCTTCATCGACGGTGGGTTCTCTTAAACATCGTAAAATGTCTTTGCGGTCGCAACCCTCTAAATACGGGATCCATCCTGTCCGTCTCAACCACGGATTGACCTCGTCTGTCTGGCCCGGCCGTATCGTTTCGTCTGATCGGATCTTGTCGTAATGCTGCGATGCCTGCTCCCACGCCTGCGACCAAACATCTTCTTCCTTACTTTGTCTGATGCTTCCTTCCCTTCGCTCTTCGCTGGATCGTACCTCGAAATATTGCGAATGCTCTTTTTGTACGAAAAATCGCTGGCATTGTACCTGTCGGCAATTCTGCAATATTTGACGGTCGATGTCTTCTTTCTTCAACATGCCTGACCCGCCTCGCTTTTGACCGACCGAATGTCCATGCGTCTTCCGCCAATGTTCTTTGATGACATCCATGTTGCGGCAAACGTACGCACATTGCCCTTCATCCAACTCGCATTTTACACCGTCCGTGTACACGGGCAAACCTTCCACGGCTTCTTCGACATATTCGGGTATTTTAAATTCGCCGGAAAATTGTGCGATACCATGCCATTGCTCGATCTCGTCCGAAATCCCTACGGCTTGCTTTCTGGGCATCCTATGTTGCCTATTTGTTAAATGACCCACTACTTGCCTCGGCCATACCGCATATCGACATTCCTTGCATACGACTACCTCCCACTCGGTCAAATGCTGAAAATGGCTGCTTGCCATTTCTTTCGTTCCGGGCGCGGTGTATGTACGGTTCGACTGTTTGGTGTCGCCTTGCTGATTGCGGGTATGAAACGAATGGGTGACGATTTTTTGCGCTCTCACTTGACGCCCTTCTCTCTAACATATATATTTTCACATTTTTCATCCTGTCCTTGGGAAAATTGTTTGTTTGTAACAATACTAATCTCCACTGCTGCGCCTCGGGTGGTGTGACACTTCTCATTGGTACGCTCGTCTGATCCCTGCATTCTACGACTGTGTTTACCTCGATTCCGACGACGATAACTCGACGATTATACAACTTATGGCGGTGCTTGCAACACAAAACTTACTTACATTGATGTGTACTACAACATATCAAAATTTGGGCGAAATTGGTGTTACTCCAAATGAATCCAACGGGCCTGAATCCAATGGGCCCTCTGCTGGCGTAACCCTAACGAAATTTGTATGCGGGCTGAATCCAATGCGTACGCGTTGGATTCGACATTTTTGGATTGGTGATATTCGTTTGTGATTGTAAGAGTGCTCTTACCTCTGCTATCGCTATAAGTTTGTATGTGATTCGTGCCCTATACCATTAAATACTATGCTGTCTACCAGGGTTTTCTTTCGAGGTACAGCCTGCAGTATCCTCGCTGTCCTGTCCACTCTTCGACCTTATCTCTGTATCATGTCCGTATATAGCACCTTCATGCCCTATCAGACCAAAAAGGCTTCTCTAGTCAGTCTAGAAAACAGTTTAGCCTTAGTCGCTTATAGGCTACACAGTATCTATAGTCTACGCTTGTCCTACAAGAGTTGCACCTCCTTAGAGAGGGAGCGTAAGGGCAACTACATCAAGAACGTTGCTAGAAAGCGTGATAGAGAGGATAGGTACTACTGCTGTTAGTCCTACACCACTAACAACAAATTCTCCTGCCTGACCCTAGGCAATGCTACCTACATCGATTAGGCCAAATCTCAGCTAGCTCGAGATTCTTTCTGCTCAGTCGTCGAAAGCATCCGCGCCGACTTTCTAGTAGAAAGTCTAGAATACCACTGTTTGGGCCTACTCTTACAGGAGGGCCTGTCTTTCCCTAGTAGTAAACTCGCCTCTCCCTCGTTAAAGCGTAAGGCCACTCTGTAAGCAACACCATTATCGACCAAACATCGATTGCGGTTTTTCGCCTCTAGAGACACGCCTTGTTCCCCCACCCCTGTCTATCGGCTGTCGATCGATCAGTCATCCGACACGAGATAGTTCGGGTCGCTGTCCAGTGCAGCGATTCTACTAGACAGCACCAAGGCCTTAGCCTCGAGCGAATCGAAGCTTGTCTGTTCATTGCCTTGTGACCTAGTCAATCATCTGACTGATCTTCGGGCTGTATTAAAAGGTATCATCGACTCTCACTACTGTGATTGTTTAGACTTACACGACTCTCGAGACTTATAGGAGCTGCGAGACTTGCAGGACAGCGAATACACATAGGAGAACAGCCTCTCGCCTAAGGAATATATTAGCCTTCACAAAGCGAAAGGTCTAGCTCTATACGCAACTTTTAGGCCTCTCGCGAAACTGATACTACTAGTATCTATCGACAGACCAGCGCCCTCCCACACAGACTTAAACTTGGGTGCTGTACTGGCAGCCGCCTTCTACTCCGCTAAAGCCTTAGGCAAGAAGGACTTACGCGCTTAGGCTAAGCGAGAGAATGTCGTTATAACCTTTAAAGCGGAAATTTGTAGGCTTAGTGCTCGCGCCAGAGGGCTCGCTTAGGGTCAGGTACATTAATGTGAATGGATTGGATCAAATGAAGTAGGCAGCCTACCTTAAGCTCCTTAATACCACCTTCGACTTCCTATTCCTCGCAGAGACATAGTTTGTTGGGTACAAGCGACATATGCGTGATTGCTGCTTCGTTGCTTCAATACCCCTCCCTCCTCTCTCACTCTAATATACCTACAATAAGGGCAGGATATACCTCTTAGCTTCAGCCGCTGCACAAGGTCGCCTTATAGGTGACGTTTGGACTATACCTTCGACCCTTACCTTCCACATAAACTCACTTTCCGTGTCCGCCGTCTACTTGCGGCCTAGTATGTCTCTAGAAGATGTCACTACTGCTCTCGACTCAATAGCAGCCTCGCATATCGTCTTAAGGGATATCAACACTCGCCTGCTATAGCTACAGATACAGCTCGGTCGGCCTGGCCTGCCTGAGAGGGTGGGAGCCCTGTCCGACTTCGCTCGTCTGTATAGCTTTGCGAACCTCGAAGCTCCTAAGTCCGATTACTCAACACCTCCCAGCCTCCCTACTAAGGTCGTTCTATAGAAGCTTCTGACCTTAGACTATTGTTTCGTAAAGTCTGGGCGAGCTGCTGGCGTAGGCCTCCTCTTGCTGGACAATCAATCGATAGGTCTGCCGACTGACCATACCTACACTCTTTACCTGCACCTGAGCATTCACTACTCGGCACCTTCGTGCTAGGGCAATGCACTAGCCGTTATTCGCTTCTACCTAGGGAAGTTGTTTGACGAAGCTGTGTAGAGAGACATGTGCGCAGCTTTTAACGAGGGGGCGAGGTCACGCAGCTTGTTATCTGCAGCGCTTACTGATACTACTACTCTAGAACGCTATCTGATCGCTCTGATCTAATCGATTTGTTGTAGGTTCCTTAGTCAGAAAAAGTCTTCCGCGACTGCTAGTACAAATAGGAAGAAGGCCCTTGCCGATAGATAAGACCCCCAGGTTAGCACTTTACTTTACAAGTCGGCAGCAGTCGAGTCTCGAGAGAATAGCGACATTCTGCCTTCCGAGTATAGATATTCGGCAGGACTGTCGGCTTTGCGAGAGATACATAACTCGCTTGCAGAATGATACGCAGGCCGAGCCTTAGTGTCGGACGAGTCGGCTCGTGGTATCGGAGTAACGTTAAATCAGAGCCGCAATAAGCTCTCAGAGAGCCATATGGCAAAGGAGATCCGCAGGCAGGATGCGAGCAAAACGTATGGCTTGGATGGCGTACATATGCGTATCATTAAGGCACTACTGCTATTGTGCTATCCGAAAGTGCTTTGTCGATTGTTTAACCTTTGCTTCGCTAGTAGTACTACTCCTGCAACATAGAACTCGACTGATGTACACATAGTCACTAAAGATACCAATCATCCTTGCGACATCGACAATGTAAGACCCATCACTCTAATATACATATACCGAAAACTGTTCGAGAGACTCTTACTCGTACACTTCTTCGACAAATCTAGTTAGGCGAAGCTACATCCTATACAAGCTGGCTTTCGCAGCGATTATTCGACTCTTACAAATACTGCAGTCGTGCACTACCTGCTCTCGACTGGCTTAGTCCGCTACGCTGCATTCATCGATCTCGAGAAGGCGTTCGATATGGTCGACCACACGAGCCTTCGTACCCTACTAGTTCGGCGTAGCTGCCTAGGCAGAATCCGCAGCTTAATAGAAAGCCTCACCTTTCGAGGTCTGCGCTCTCGCGTACTGGTAAATAGGCAATTGTCCGACTGGTTCCCTTGCACGAGAGGCGTCTTATAAGGCTCGCCTCTCTCGCCTTACCTCTTTAATATCTACATCGACGAGTTGATCGTACATTTGAACGACACTACTACTAGCATTCCTTACAGCCTGTTCTATGCCAATAACAGCGTCCTTCTCGCATAAGACCTGCCCTCACTACACTGCCTCGCCGATCTCCTAACAGAGTGGAGCGCTAAGGCTGGTATAGCTGTGAATGTCAAAAAGTGCGGGCTCGTCCTCGGATGGAGAGTCACTCCCGAACTCGTCTCGGATCCTATCCTTATCTGTAGGAAGCCTTTGCCGATCGTCGAGTCTTATACCTACCTTGGCTTCCTAGTCCGATCGGACGGGATTGATTTCCTTGCCTATCTAAGCAATTATCTCGCCTAGGCTAATAGTTATGCATCTTTCCTGTATCTTCACTCGGACGACTAGGGCCTAACCTACTATCTGCGTATATATAGAAGATATCTTGCGCCTATGTTTGAGTATAGTGCTCCTCTTGTATTTGTATAGTCCCGCCAAAACGAAGCAAACAAGAGAGCCTTCCGAGCTGCGATAGTGGGTTAGAAAGAGCTTATTGGGTGGATTCTTGATTGCAGCCCTGACAGGTCCGCTACTAGTGCTAACCTCTACAGTATCCTCGAGCCTAAGATCCGCTTCCGACATCTGCACATTTCTTTCTAGCAGCAGCTCAGCCTCTCGCCTGCCGACAGTCTGCTCAATTCTTGCCTAGCTTCTCGACCTTTTCTTCCTCGAGCCCCTGCTGGTCGACTGTTCCTCGACAGTCTCTAAGACGTACTAGAATGGTCTTTGATCGCTCAGTAGGGTCGCTCCCAGGCTTGCTCGTATCGTGTTCTGTGTCTCTATCTCTAGCGTTTGCGACGTACTGAAGTGATGCTGTCCTGCTAATCGCGACATCTCACCTGCTTAACTGCGCGATCTCGCTCTACTACTTCGCTGTACAGCGCCGACTGCATCTTCCTCGCTCCCTTAGAACATCAGCAAGACCTTGTGAGGTACAGAATGGGGCGTTTTCAACTCGGGAAACTATGTGTTTGTAGCCCGAATGTGTAGTTCCGTCATAGTCACGAAGACTATAGGTATCTGCTGTAACTACTATAATTGTCTGGCGCAGAATAACGTCGGAAGAATGAGATGGCGAAGGAGCTTGGCATTGGCGTATCCGCTAGCTTTACAGACCTCGACTTCCTGCTTAATACCAAGCAATATCGTCGCGCTGGTCGAGCACTCGCTGCTATACGCATAACTCTCAGTGCAATATATGCGGAATGAATGCAACTCGACGAGGACTTAGTTAGTACTGAGCTGGTCGAAAGCTTGGACGAACCGACTCTATATGACTTAACCCCATCTTATGGTATTAACTAGGTGGCTATCTTGTTGCCTTACATCCGAGGACGGACCGACATTGTCGTGACCTGAGGATGTCAGGGGTTACATTTATTAGAATGCAGGTCCTCTTATAGCATTTCTGGTGGATTCTAGACGCTATCTGCTGGACGGGCGGATAGACGACACTTACTAAAGCTGTTGTTAGTGGACTCTAGACAGCTTAGGTGGGTGACGACATTGCTAGTGGACTCCAGATGTTGTAGCCGATTGCTAGTGGATTCTAGTTCTGTCTCGCCTATTCACATTTCTTATAGATGCTCCTAGAGATGAGCGCAGCTATCCTCTCGGGGTGGTACCTCGTAGCGTCTAGTCACATGATCCTTCGTATACCTGGTATAGGTTTGCTATTCTAGAGTGAGGTCCTCTTTAGGCAGCGTTGTAGACTCAATACTCCTATTGCAGGACCCACTCACACTCGGCTGGCTATAGCCGCGTAATAGGATGGGAGAGTCGGCATGTATGCTGCGTGTGTTCGACCTATTATCACGAGGCGTACACATTCCCCTAGAAGTGAGGTGTCGACCAGGTCAAGGGAGGCGAACGTGCCCTGGATTGGGTGGTATCGGCTCCTAATCGAACCGACGGGAACTCGAGCCTTACACTTGAGATAACCGTGTCGCCTAGCAGCGTTGAATACAGGTTCTATTGGTTAGGATTGTCTTGCGTGGATTCGTTAAGGCTCTTTGCTAGAGAAGATATCGTTCGTGCTACTGTAGGCATAGGTAGTCAGCTACCACTTGATCGAATGATGTCTGATCTAAATGAGGGAGTAAAACCTGATGGCAGGATACTGGCTAGCGCTGTCTGTCCATAGGGCGTGCATCCGGTGGGTATATCGTTAGGAAGGACCATAGGAATCATCGATAGGATCATCAGGTGCCTGCGAAGGCTATATGTGATCCATCCTCTGCTAGCATAATAGCACATAAAAGGGGAATGGTTCATCCGGTACCCAGCCCGATCCGACTGACTTGGTCAGTCAGAGGGAGAAACGCATAGATTTGCCTCTCCTCTCTGCAGTCTGACCTTCAATGTATGTAGCTTATCTTTGCTGCCATCTGCTAGGCTGCATTCCGATATTCTAAATTGAACCCCTAACCCTAACCCTAAGCATCTTCTTCGTTCTCGCCTCCTTGTTCTAATAAACCTACTAATCTATCTAGTCCTAAGTAGGTTGCTTATAGGCAAGGATTTAAGTAGGAGTCTACATACATTCTGATAACTCTAGGCATATTACTATCTGGTTAAGATTAAAGAGGGAAACGAACCAAGAAGAAAGGCTGCTAACTATAGTCAGCTAGCTAGAGTTAGTCAGTATATACGAGTCTGGTACTGCTACTGAATAGAGCTGCCTTAAGGAAGAAAGAGAAAGAGGAACCAAGGAAAAGAGCTACTTAGCTACATCCGGCTAGCTATAGCTAGCTCGCCTAAGCCCGATACTACCACCAAAGGAAAATAAGAAAGCAAGCCGAGTACCTCTTAAACAGAGCTACTTTAAGGAAGAAGGAAAAAAGAAAAAAAAGGAAAAAGAAACTAAGGGAAAAAAAACCAAAGGAAAAAGAAATCAAGGGAAAAAGAAACTAAGGGAAAAAGAAATCAAGGGAAAAAGAAACTAAGGGAAAAAGAAACTAAGGGAAAAAGAAACTAAGGGAAAAAGAAACTAAGGGAAAAAGAAACTAAGGGAAAAAGAAACTAAGGGAAAAGAGCTGCTTAGCTACACCCAGCTCACTATAGCTAGCTCGACCAAGCCTAACACTACTACTAAAGGAAAAGGAAAGCAAGCCAGGTAGCTCTAAATCTATAAGCTAGAGTTTAAGTGCCACGCAAAAGCTGCGTAGCCTTAATCATTTCGCGCAAGTCCTTATAGCCTAAGCAACGCTAGTCCCATATCGACTCTGTACCAGCCGGCACGCTGATTTCGGCAGTAGGGTTACCCTGCTGGTGCATCCCCTCAGCATTGATATAGTAGGTGCAGGAAACCTAGATACTAGCTACGAGACAGCTAGTGCAGCCCTGATCGGTATACCACTTCTGAGTCTCACTCTTATTAGTGCCGAGAGAAGTCTCCTTGAAGTGCAGGGTAACAAGCTTTAGGGTCCTAAAGAGCGCAATGTTGTCCACCTCAGCGTTCTAGAGCATAAGGGCGAACTGCGCTATAGGTCTATTAGACTTGTTAGTAGCGTAGGTTGTGAAGTAGGTCGAGAACATATACTTGTGCTGCTTAGTGATGTTAGTAGGGTCCTACTAGGGGAGGGTGCAATTACAAATTGTCAAGTCGGTACTACTGAAGCCAGCCTAGAAGAGGATTGCTATAGCTATGCGCGTCTCAAGCTCCTAGCCAGGTCTAGTAGAGATAGACTAGGCTATATTAAGAGGGAGCCTGATAGGGAACTGCGGATCACTAAGGTGCATGTTGTCTTAGATGCGTACGATCTCGGAATTGACCTAAGCAGAATTAGCACAAGCTATATGCAAATTGCGAAAGGGGAGCATTAAACCATAGTTTTGCTTAGAAGTACGAATGTCCTACTGTTGTCTTCGTAGAAGGCTACTAAGCGGTTCTTATCAGAGCTAAGTCTATTACGCGGGATTTCGCGCTCGATTGCTGTCGGAGGCTTAGTCTGAGAAGGGCGGGCTATATTGTTGTATTCTGATAGTGTTAGTAAGGAGGCAAGGCTGAGGGCGAGGCCGAGGGGTACGTACAGGTGTTATTTCAGGTTGTTAGTATTATTATAGAAAGAGGCAACAGAAAGGAGATTGTAGGAAGGTGTTGTTACTAGGGAAGGAAGTGGTAGGAAGGAGGTAGATATTAGTGTTTGTGTGAAGGCTAAGAACAGCTAGAGGCAAGGTCTCTTATGCCTTTGCGTGCGCGTAATCACATGCTTACTCAAACAGTATAACTCGGCACTAGGTAGCAGCGAGCCAGTTAATGCCTTATTGTTCCTTTATATGAGCGAGCTAGTAAACACAGCTGCCTTCACTCGAATGAGCGAGATGCTGCTACTTCTCTTCACATAAGCGAGCTAGTAAATGTAGCCGCCTTCTCGTGCCCCTTTCGAACCCCCTCCTCGTCACTTCTCTTTATATAAGTGACCTAGCGAACGCAGCTGCCTTCTTCTTAAATGAGCGAGATGCTGCTACTTCTCTTCACATAAGTGAGCTAATAAATGTAGCCACCTTCCTCTAGAATAAGCGAGATACTGCTACTTCCTACTTCTCTTCATATAAGTGAGCTAGTAAATACAACCACCTTCCTCTCGAATGAGCGAGATGCTGCCACTTCTCTTCACATGAGCGAGATACTGCCACTTCTCTTCACATAAGCGAGCTAGTAAATGTAGCCGCCTTCTTATGCCCTCCTTATACCTTTCGAACCCCCTCTTCGTTATTCTAAGCCTTTTACACCCTCCTTATATAAAGGCTTCTATTCCTCCCTCCTCTCGCCTGCCTATCAACACACAGATAAAGCCGACTAGCATCTGTCTCGCAACTGCCTCACATACTCTGCTACAATCGCTACTACTTCGCCTGCCTGTGCGCTCCATTGTATGTATAGTTACGCCTTTCTGCTTTATAGCTGACCTCGATATATGCTAACTGAGAATCTAGTAGTACCTATACTCCCGACTCTACAGCTATGCTGCCCACAAACGATCCTGTAGCTGCAGGCATAGCAACACAGCCCGCCGCCCTACAGCTCACGCTCGCATGTACTCGCATTACTGCATTAAGCGAAGGGATGCCCCGAACTGCTTAGTAGGGTTACTACAATATAGTTCGACGGACAGCGCAAGAGCTAAGAGGCAGTATACGTAGACGGCAAGAGCTAAGAGAAGGTATAGGTGGACGGCTAACAGAAGAAGGAATGCTGCTCAAACGCGACTTCGATGCTGCCCTAAGAGTGATCGATTTGTTTAAGGCGCTTAAGGATATCTTCGAAGCATACAAGCGTGTGGTTCGGATATTATACCACTGAGCTATCGATCATATGGCCGATCGCATCCGAGTTGGTCTCAATCTATACCACGAAGATAAGCAATGCGAGCCCGAATACAAGGGAGACGCACAGGTCTCAGAAGTAGGTAAGCGCTATAAGTCGATAAGAAGGAGCAAGGCTTTCCTAGAGAGATTAGTTAAGGACCTTGAGGAGGTGAAGGAGCAGAGACCAGATGTTATTATAGCGAAGATTTGATAAATCGGAGAAATCCTTGGTTGATTATTATAGGTAGAGCGAGAAATTAAGTGACTGTACAGAAACAAGCATAGACTTCGATCATAGAGTATAGGCGTACTTGCGTACTACTAAGCAGTACTTATCCGTTCGTGGTCGCTTAGGGTCTATTATAGGGAGACTCCCACATCTGTTGCTAGCTGCATTTTCGGCGTAACAATCACTTTCATATTATCGCCCTAATACTATAGCTAGACAAACAAAACTGCTTAGGCATTGAGTTTTGTATCATCCTATCTCACTATTTCAATCTCAGCTGATTTCGAGTTCATCTAAGCAAAGATCTCGGCTCGAGAAAAGCAAAGGTTTCGACTTAACGATACTTACCCTAAACCCTAATTCTACACTATATTTCAAAGGTTTCGACTCCAAACCTTTATCTTCTATAGGTAGAAGCTATAAGGATCTGGCTCGCCACCAGCAGCACCTCCTCTGCTAGCACTTGCTACACCAAGTCGTAGTCTCCCTTTCCGCTGCTCGTCAATAGAATCGTCACCTCCTCCAGGCTTTCACACTTTAACAGCCCTTCGAGTGTTCTCCGAACCCAGCTGCTCTGGTTCTCTTTGAACTCGCTTATTGATACTATAATATGCACTATCTTTAGCCATTTCCTCGCCACCTCTACCCTGCCCACTCTACACTGGAGCAGTTCGGGGAGGTACATGAGGTGGTTCACTCTGAAGGCATTCTTAGAGAAGTAGATCTCCCAGCAATCGCGGGCGAAAGCAGCACCTGCTTCCGTTGAGTCCGGAGTATACAGCAGTGTGGCACCTGGGAGGCTATAGTATTCGAACTCCTCGTCGAGCATCTATTCCCAATTGGATGCTGTGAGGAGGCGAGGGACTTCTGCGAACTCAGGGGAATCTGCCCGGACCAGCATGTCTGGGTCGTTGGTAGCTCGTGCAAGGATACTCTCGAGCAGCTTTGAGCTGCTTTCTTGATCTTTCTTTCCTATGATTAAAACGACGTCTCTAGGTGTGGATTATTGTTATCTGTGCAAGCACGCTAATGTCCTTTATGTTAACGGAATTCGGTCGAAGTACTGAAGTATTTGGAGTTACTGAGTGTGATGCACGTCCTACCCTAAAGCCCGCTTTGCTTAGTAGGGCTTATGCACAAAGCAGACTAAGCCTTGGCGAGCCCATCTTCCTCTTGTCAGATTACGTGGCTATAAGCTAGACTGCACTTGTCTGTTCCTGCATTGGATGATCGACCACTTGAAACGCAATCTTGCGCAGGTAAATAATTGCTAGATGTGTGCTAGTAGGTTGAGGCTTGTATAATAAGGCTTTTCTTCCTGCGCCTCACTGTGGTTTGCTCTATAATATCTTATCTCACCCTAAAAAGTCGATCGCTGCTACGTTTTTGTTCCTTATTGTTAATTGCCTCACATCCTGAGCCAGCTCTGCGCTCGCTTAATTCTACTATATACCAGCGCAATCCGAACGATTAGCTTCGACCGCCACTATAGATAACTAGTAATAACATTCGAGCTGGAATACAGCGCGGGCCGATGGCTGGCCCCCTTAGAGCTCGTCGACGAGCTCTATGATGTTCTGCTACAGCTGCTAGCCAAAGGTCAGGACCACTACATCACCCTGGCTAGCTGCGACTCGGACATCGAGATCTGCTGTGCTACTAAGCAGTCGAGATTCGTCAAAGAACCCTACGCCTACACAGAGGCTTAGGCGAAGAGCAAACTATCCGCCTGGCGTGACGAACGAGACTCTAGCTATTATAACTCGTGTGATCGGAACAGTAACTCTAGGTCTCTCGAACCTGCAGCTGCCAACTCTGCTTCGAAATCGTCAACAGCTCTACACTCTCCGGAATCGCTTCCTGACGCAAGCGAGGCTGAGGCTGTTTGTTTTTTGCGAGAGTATGGCTATATCGTCGCTCCTCCTTGTCCTTCGGTGACAGAGCCTAGTAACATCACACCTCTGCCACCCTACGCCTTATACTTGTCATCCTTGCAGCCTGTACGGAGCACCACCAGGGAGACAGCGATAATAGCGCTCGTAACCCCTAAGCGTAAGCGCGATAGAATTTAAATCATTGCACTGACGACTAGCCGCCAGCCTATACCACTCTATAGGCCAAATATCGCAGTAGTGGCAGCCCCTAGTAATAGAAACAGCGAGCCTGAGATAGACGACGACAGCGACAATGATAGCGATAGTAACGACAAGGAGGTGGTAGAGGTCTCTGCGCCACAGCGGAAGAAGCGAAGAACGAAGAGATCCGCCAGGGATGGTCCGCTATAGGAGCCCGCGCTTCTCCCTCATTATGTTAAGACGAAGAGAGGGGCCCTAACCAGTACAATCTCGTACGAGGCAGCTGCGGAATTGACTAGCGCGGGCTAAGAGACTATACACTCTCCACCCACCGACATCCAGCGATCTGATCGTACAATTGGAGATCAGGCAGTGAATCTGGCCACTAGTGAGGGTGGCTAGGCCGTGTTACCGAATGCTGGTGAGTAGCAGCCATCGATAACGCAGCGTCCTTTTTGACCTACCCGTTTGGCTTACCTGCGATTAACATGACGCAGTCTTTGAACCTCTACCGACGAGCTCACCAGAGGAGATCAGCGCCTTAAATCTCCTCTCCCTCTGCATCTCTGCTCCCAGCACGCCGTTAGCAGAGCCTGACGTAAACGACGGAGAAGACACCCTGTTCATCCCTGAAGACCCTCCCATGGTGCCACAATCTATCCGCCCTGCTTCTACTGGCCGGCTGGGATGTCCTATCTCGCAGGCTACACATCTAAACATAGCCTCAGGCCAGATAGAGGTTAATGGGCGGGCCGAAGCTGCGAAAGGTGCGGAGGAATGGTCGGCAGAGGATTCCAGGCTGTATTAGGAGTTCTGCGATAACGTGAACAGAGCGGAGGAGCAGTGGGATCACCCCAGTACTCACCAGGGAATGGCGAAGCTATAGGAACGGGAGCTGCTACTGTAACTAATGTTCAGGAAGTGCCTCGACATCGCGCGTAGGACTATAGGCGAGGGTGTGATTGGCGAATAGCGGAATTTCTAGGAATAAGGGTGGAGGAAACGACAGCGATACAGCTTCGAACGCTAACGTCCTAAGGCAACGACTGTCGGTGATGATTGTTCGACGCTCATTAACGCTAGCGACCCTGCTCAGCGGGATGTGACTAAAGAGGCATACTGCTAATTCGAAGAAGCTGCTAAGGCAAGGACGAACAGTTAGAAAGCGCGCTTCTAGTACAGGCGAGCGACAGTCGGACTCACTATCTAGTACGAGATATACGCCAAATTACGCAACAAGCGTCCCGTGTGCCAGCCTGGCGCACTACAGCAGGACTGCTCGATGTTACTCTGCGCCCTCTTCCGCGAGATGCGCTCAGACTGGCGCGATGCCCTGCCCTACGACTTCACTAATAAGCAGGCGAGGGAACGAGGCTACAGCTCTAAATAGAGGAACTTCAATCAGACCATCCAGGATGGGAAGCATTGGAATATCTTCGCCGAATATCTCGGCCTGGGTGCACTGCTCCTTATCGACACTTCTAAGAACAGTAGCTATATTTAGCGACTGGCGCCTATTCTAATATTCGTAGCATGGGTCAAACTGATCTCTAGTATCAGGCCAGATGTGAGAGAGGTAGCAACGAGGGTCGAAGGTTATTTCGACAGCATAGAAGACCCCTCCTTCTACACTATGCGGAAGTTGAGACTATTGAAACTAGAACGACGCGCCTATCGCGCTTGTTCTCCTAGTGAGCAGTTCGAGTTCTCAGGAAGCGAGGGCAGAAGGACTCCGACTGCAGATCCTGCCTGTCTCACGCAACTTAGCGATACTACAATATACGGAAGCGACAGTGCTATTAACGATTTCATACAATCCTCTAGGCTCAATAATGAAGACTTTCTCGACCTGTCGACCAGCTTTATATAGATGTATATGTGCGCAGACTCCTGTTTTCTATTGTGCCTCTATTGTGCCTCTATTGTCTCCCTAGGAGCGAGCCTTCTTATTGATCAGAATGTGAGGCTAGGACCCACATCCTACCACAAAATTGTAGGAAGTGGGTCCTGTCGAGAGTATTCTGACCAATTGGCGCTGCTCTGGCGTCCTAGTATGAGAAGTACGCCAGCGTACAGTGGGTCCTATCACTACTATAGACTTCACCTCTAAGGACGGGCTGTTTCACATGTGTAGCAATGCTGAGAAGCACATGCGATAAAAGTACCAGGCAAACCTCTTCGACATCTCAAGTGCGCTCGGAGGGAAGCTAGAACCAGCCGCGATCGCACAATAGAGAAACATCTATGCGTGTTTGCACCTAGAGACTATAGTGTTAAGTGGAAATTCTGTAGAATAGACATCTTATGAAATACATAGTTAAGCCTTACTCGCGCATAGTAGCTTACTTCGAATTATGCGAGCCTTACAACCAGCATAGGTGACATTCGTTCAGGGGTTACATTCATTAGAATGCAGGTCCTCTCGTAGCGTTTCTGGTGGATTCTAGACGCTGTCTGCTGGACAGGCGGATAGACGACACTTACTGAAGCTGTTGTTGGTGGACTCCAGACGGCTTGGGTGGGTGACGACATTGCTGGTGGACTCCAGATGTTGTAGCCGATTGCTAGTGGATTCTAGTTCTGTCTCGCCTATTCACATTTCTTGCAGATGCTCCTAGAGGTGAGCGCGGCTATCCTCTCGGGGTGGTACCTCGTAGCGTCTGGTCACATGATCCTTCGCATACCTGGCATAGGTTTGCCATTCTAGAGTGAGATCCTCTTTGGGCGGCGTTGTGGACTTAATACTCCTATTGCAGGACCCACTCACACTCGGCTGGCTGTGGCTGCGTAATAGGATAGGAGAGTCGGCGTGCGTGCTGCGTGCATTCGACCTGTCATCACGAGGCGTGCACATTCCCCTGAAAGTGAGGTGTCGACCGGGTTAAGGGAGGCGAACGTGCCCTGGATTGGGTGGTATCAGCTCCTGATCGAACCGACGGGAACTCGAGCCTTACACTTAAGATAACCGTATCGCCTAGCAGCGTTGAATGCAGGTTCTATTGGTTAGGATTATCTTGCGTAGATTCGTTAAGGCTCTTTGCTAGAGAAGATATCGTTCATGCCACTGTAGGCATAAGCAGTCGGCTGCTACTTGATCGAATGATGTCTGATCTAAATGAGGGAGTGAAACCTGATGGCAGGATACTAGCCAGCGCTGTCTGTCCATAGGGCGTGCATCCGGTGGGTGTGTCATCAGGAAGGACTATAGGAATCATCGATAGGATCGTCGGGTGCCTGCGAAGGCTATATATGATCTATCCTCTGCTAGCATAATGGCACATAAAAGGGGAATGGTTCATCCGGTACCCAGCCCGATCCGACTGACTTGGTCGGTCAGAGGGAGAAACGCATGGATTTGCCTCTCCTCTCTGCAGTCTGACCTTCAATGTATGTAGCTTATCTTTGCCGCCATCTGCTAGGCTGCATTCCGATATTCTAAATTGAACCCCTAACCCTAACCACTGCTCAACCCTGCTCCCAAACCCCTTCGCCAAGCCCGGACCTGTGTCCGCTCTTGGCAAATTACCCTAACCCTTCCTTTCCTTTCCTTCCCTTCTATTCTACTACTGACCTACGCTCCTCCGCCGCTTACGCCCTCTCCCTGCCCACTCCCCCTCCCACCCTCTTTCACCAAACCCTTCCTCATCGTCCTCATCGTCCTTCCTTTCCAACCCCTCTATCACTTCTGCCACCTCCAACCCCCCCACCACCTCCACCAATCCTACCGTCTTCAGTCTGAACCACTCTCGCCCCGCCATCAATCCCTTCACAAACGCCCTCAACTCCGTCGATCCCTTTAGCAGCCCTGCTATCGTCCCTTCCGCCCGCTCGCGGAAACGGAACAGCACTGCTATCGTCTCCGCCAGGAATCCACCCATTAAGCATTCTTCCTCTCCCAATCCGTTGTTCTCTTGTTGTTTTAGGCATATGTTCTTTAGCATCAGGCACTGAATGCATCCGCACTCGTGCCCTGGCACTTTCTGCTCCTAGAGCTCGCCTACCACCTGCCTACGCACTCGCTCTATCTCCTTGTCTGCCTGCATCCGTCCGCATTCTGTCGCCGCGTGGTTGACACTGTTGCTGCTGTTATATGGATCCAACACGCAATACAGACAGTACATTTCCTTGAGATGTAGCAGCCTCTCCTCTAGCTCTAACCACTGACTTCGTCTCTCTATCATCACCCCTTCCTCCCTCCTCCGCCCCTCCTCTTTCATCCGCTCTTATTCCACGCAGAGCGAGCAGAGGTCGTCCTTGTGGCCCTGGCACTAATACAGCACATGGTCGAGGAACTGGCTGATTGGCATCCGCAGGCATCCCTCCTCTATTATCAATAATCCGTACCACTACTAGTCCATCTCGTTAAAGTCGTCAATGTCGCGTATCTCTCGCTGCATCTTCACACTTCGCTCGATCCGATTCCGAACGCTCTTGCTCGGCTGCTAGCAGACGATATAGCTGACCCCTCGCTGATGGATCCGTCCACTCGATTGCACCATGCTGGTCAAGCTGTAGATCAGCTCTACGCTGATCGTGTACTTGATCTGTTTAATGTCGATCCTAACCTTAAGCACTGACGTCGTTACTAGTGTCCTTTGCGTCTTGCTCTCGATAAACCCACGCAGGATCCCTTAAAGGTCTTCTTTGCTGGAGTAGACTATTTCCGTTCCTAATAATACTGCGAGATCCTCTCCTTGCCTCTTGTTCGTAACGAAAATCAGGACTTTGTTCTGGATATTGTCATCTTCCCGCTCGATCTTTCGGACTATATCGAGAACAGCTTCGTCTCAGTTGTCCCTTGTGCTATAGTACACTCTTCGATAACTAATGTCGCTTTGATTGCTGCTGCCCCGAATGATGCTGTTAAAGTTTCTAATGCTGAACGTCGTATTTAGGAGCTGCAGTAGCGGCTGGGGGAGGGTAGCAGTGATGAACACTACGTCGGCCTTGTACTACAGGATTGTGATGAGGTTGCAAAGCTGCAATCGGAATGTTGCTTCGATCAAAAACAGGTGCGCCTCGTCGAGCATTATAGTAACCTCCCTACCGAGCGTCTTGTGCCTACCGATGATTTGCTTTAGCCCCTGTGAGTCGAGGTCTTCTACCGAGCAGAACATTAGGTTGCTGTCGTACGTTACTACATCTTCGAATCGACTCGGACGAAGTTAGAGCTTATATGCTTTCCTGTAGAGATCCTCTTTTAGGGCGAGTCGGGGGGTGATAACGATGTACAGCCGATCCCGCTTAATAGACGCTAGTAGCAGGTAGACCAACGATTTTCTAGAGCCCGTTCAGTTGATGTACATAATATATGGCCGACTAGAGAGCACTTGACTGATGCAGTTCCTCTGCTCGTTGTTAAGGAAATTCGCCTTTAGGTCACTATACAGCCTTCTTAGGCGTTATAGCACACCTTTGTTATCGAGCGTAACCATCTCGACGGACTCTACATTAGTGCTCGTAGTGATGCAGCTGTACTTCTGCTCTATAGGCTGGAAGTCGTCCAGAAGGTTGAAATAGTTGAAGTACTGGATGCTGAAGTCTCGAAGTGCGTTTAGATCTTTTGGGGTGATAGTGCTGTTAACAAAGAATTCTAAGTTAAAATAGTGATTGAAGCTAACTCAGGTGCTTCTATTAGCTTGCTTGTCTTCTACGAGATCTTCGTCGTTGCTGCTATCACTGCTGTCGTCGGGATCGAGCAGGGACGCGTGTATCTTAGTCTTGATAATAAAGTTGATTATCTTCCTCTACGCCTGTAGGCTCAACCCCTTACGGAAAGAAGCAGCTATCTCCTTCTGTAGGCGAATGCTTATCGAGTACGAGCTGACGGACCCTTGGTTTCTGCCTAGAAGGTACGGATTGTTATAATGCTCGTCACGATGGTGCTGGCAATAGATGTAGTCCCTTAGCGGCAAGACAGCTGCCACATAGATGATAATGATCCTGCTAAGCATCGGTGTGAGGTAGCAGTAGCTGACTCTTTCCTTGCGCGTGATGTTGTTAGTCTTGTTGTAGTCGGTCGTAACAAAAAATATGCCTGCATCCTTATTGTACAGTATGCTCCTATCCTTGATGCTAGTGTTCTTGTAGAGAATCAGATTTAGCTCTGTGCCTCGGAGAGGGCTACCACTGTATAGATTGATAGCATTGCCAAGAAGCTCCGTAAAAGTGTTGAGGTCAGCAAGGAACCGCTAAACATTCGATTGTTTGAATCGGATTCGACCACCTTGCACATCTTTGACGAAAAATCGATTGTACTCGCTATTCTCCTTAATAAGCTCCTATAGGAACCATAACTTGAATCGCTCGAGTTGCGGAGTATCGACAATACTCTAGCCAGTCTTGTTGAGTAGCAGCATATCTTCGATCCGGCTGAAATCTATCCCGAGCATATCCAGATTATCGACGAATAGCAACTTGCTCTTAAGCTGCCCTTCTAATTAAACACCCAACCGCATGAAGAAGTTCTTAATATGTTCGATAGGATATAGCACGCTGTTGAATTCTACTGTGCCCGCCGGGCTCTCCTTGATAGTATACGTCGTCGACTTGTGTTGTTTAGCAAGCTTTAAACTAAAGGCCCGGATCTGCGTGAGCTCCTCAAAATAGTTCTTCGAATCATTGCTAAGATATTTGCGAACCTCTTTCTCGTACATTCGATTTATGTCGTGTTTATTAAGCATATGTTTGTCCTCGACAGCGTAGTAGTAGGTAAGGAACATCAGCCGGCTGTTGTATATGAAGATGCTAGCAATTTTGCTAACTATAGAGCTGTTTAGGACCTCTTTTGTCTGTAAATGTAAGATGCTACAAAAATAGAAAAAGACAATAGGGTTTCTGAACGTGGTGTTCTCCTTAACCTTCAAGTGAATCCGATCCTTCAATAAAGAGTGGAACAGTCGAGCGACGATGCTACGCAAAGCTGACATATATTCCTGATCGATATCGGCCCAGATCGGCTTAATTCTAAGGTCTATGAGCCGCTTGATCAATGTTCGAGTCTCCTTGCTGAGATAAATTTGCTCGATGGTTTCGAAGTATTTGCTCTTAACTATATCAGAAGACGCCTCCTTGTAATTCTCCTAAATAACATAGACTCGGATTATGAACGTTGCTAGTCGACAGTATCTCTTAAAGTGCGGTTCGGCTCTTGTCAACTGGATGAAGTCTTTCATTTCCTTGTACGATTTCGAGATGTCTTCTATTCTTAGCAACTGCTGTAATCTTCTCGTGAGGTGGGGGATGTGCTTGTGCGTCTCAAGCATGAATATAAGGATATTTGCCTTAAGCAACTCGAGGTCGAGATTTTTCTCTACCCTGGTTCTGGTGGTATTAGGGTTGCAGATAAGATCGACAAGTATGTCCCTATCCTTATCTTCGAGGAAATCGAGAAGATTGGAGTTGGTGAGAAAGCTGTTTAGCAATTTCTTGTTATTAGAAGCTGCATCATTGTATGACTGCCTATACTCTCTGTCTTCGATGCTCTTTTGGTGTGTATCGAGAAGCGCTGTTCGAACATTGTTAGGAAAGTGGTATCAGCTACTAGGTTGCGGGGTCGTAACTTCGGACTAGATTGATAGTGTTTCCATTTGCAGGATCAGCAATTTAGGAATGAAGTAAATCTTCTTGTTATTCGGGAACCCCTCTAGGACTTGAAGAGGAACGTTTTCGAGTACGTAGTCTGCTCTCTAGTTCGTGCTCTTAGTATACTTGGTCTGAGAAGAATGATGCGACTAGAAGTGGTTTCGGACATTCTTCCGGTTGATGTCGACATAAGCACACTCTCTGCACTTGAAGTTATCGAAGGTAATAGGCAGACAGGAGAAATAATGCGTGTTATGGTCTATGCTGATCGCTTCTACAGCATCGATCGATAAATGGTTGATTTCGTCTTGAATTCTATTCGAGGCTTTCTTTAATTGGTTGTACTCTGTGCAGTGCCTCTGTTTCAGATGTCGAATTGTGGTGTTTTGGCTCTGAACTCTGCTACATATAGTACACAGAAGGATTTTGATATCGTGACTATAGCATATGCTAGAGTCATGTATTATTTGCACTAGTGTACATAGAATGTGTTTCCAGTAGAAAGTCAAGTTGCAAAGTTTACTAGTCAACCGCAGCAAGTCGTTCAGAGCATAGGTGGCGGCCAAGTTTTCCGACTCCATACCTGCCAATTAGCTTCGAGTATGAACTCGGAAAAATTATATCTGGATTTACATCTTGCATGTCTGTATTTTTCCTATGAATTAACGAATTTCTCACCCCTGTCAGTGGGAGCCAAGGTTGCACCAGTGACAACTCTAACCCTAAAGCTCTGCTGGTGTAACCGGGCCCAAACTGCTGGTGTAACCAGGTTGTACCTATTGGGGATAAGTTAGATAAAGTCCCTAGCCTCTTTTAAGGTCTTCCCCTTAAAAGTATCTGGCTCCTTTAAACGCGGTCTGCTTAAGGTCCCCCTGTATGCTATAGGGTTCCTGAATGCGCTGCCTGTAATACTCCTTGCTTCGCTATTATTCTCATATCCGATATCGCTATTGGCGCTAGTAATAGGAGTGTAGCCTGCATTATGCGCCCTGCGTAGTACATCTAGCTGTTGCTCTATTGCTGCAATTTCTAGCTCTTACTGTAGCATATCGCGTCTGTAGCGCACGCGTACTGCCTGCGCTACCTCTGCGGCCTCCTTATTGACCTCCTCCTGTAGCCCTAGGTCTACATCTCGCAGGTCAGAGTCGATAGGAGTTGCTTCTAGGCCGCCTGTATCTGGCGCGCGTTCAACATGCTCGTCGGTTATATCTATGATGTTTAATGGGCTGTGAAGGTAAAAGAACGATCAGAATTGTTAAAAGGAATACCAAGTAGTATATTTAAAAGAGGTATCTCGCAACGTAGTAAACACCAAAGCAAGCACTGCTTTCGTACAAAGACTGATCATTGCTTCCTCGCTGCTGTCTAGCATGCGAGTCGCACATATTGCGCTGGCTGCTGCCAAGCACAGTACAGGCTGTGCCCTGCACGTGACCTTAGACTTCATCCTAAGGACTCCCGTAACATATATCCTGAATAGAGTAACGTCACTGTACTAGAAGCGGAACAGTACTAGAAGCGGAACACTACGCAGGCAGGACAGATTCTACGCAGTACGTGATTCAAACATCGCGCATCAGTATGAGATATACCCAGAGTGTTCCGCTTCTAGTACTGTTCCGCTTCTGGTACAGTGACGTTAGACAGAAGCCTATATAACAGCTCGGGCTAAGGCCTTTACAACTAGGAATGTCGAATCATCGTTTCGGGCAGCTAGTATCTACCTGCTTAGCCTGATTACTATCCTCTCGACTCTCTAAATGCCTATGCCTACCCCCTGAGCAACCCTGCCGCCTATTACAACTCTGAACGACTTAGACTGCTCCCTACTAGATAGTTCACTGCTAGCAGGTATAGAGCTATAGGAGGCGATATTGCTAGTTAACTCAATTGTTCATTCTTCTACTCTCGAGACTCCTGTAAAGCGATATATCGAGCGATTGGGGTCAGCTCTCGAATGGACGACTTCAGAGAATGCACTTTTATGTAAGGAGAATGCAGAGTATAAAGAGCTACTATAGGTATGTAAGGAATGTAAGAAAGGGAAGCATATAGCAGTTAAGGGGAAGTTTGTCTTTAATACAAAGGAAACCCTTGAACTCATCGAGGAAGCAGAAGCAGAGGTGCTAAAGGGAAAGTCGAAAAAGAGGCGAATAATAAAGGCTACAACTCCCGAAATCAAGAGCAAGGAAGAGGAAGATATAAGAGAGAATATAATGGATAGCGAGAGCAATTGTATTATTGTAGCTAGTAGTAGATCGAAATCTAATAAGAGAAGCTGAAATCCTGTCCGACTTCTGGGTGTGTCCGACTTCAGGGTGGATGACGTTACTGCTTCTTCTGTAAAAGTAAGGCCCTAGTAGACCTAGTATTTGACCAGATGCTGGGTGATATCAATACCGCAAGCAGCCATAGTCGCGTTTGCAGGTATTATTGGAGTTGAAGAGGCTTTGTACGGATGTGTGGATGCAAGGATTATGGTGAAAGATGGGTAACGTCACTGTACTGGAAGCGGATCAGTACTAGAAGCGGATCACTACGCAGGCAGGACATATTCTACGCAGTACGTGATTCAAACATCGCGCATCAGTATGAGATATACCCAGAGTGTTCCGCTTCTAGTACTGTTCCGCTTCCGGTACAGTGACGTTAGAAGTAGAAGGTAAGTGGTAATAATTGGGAGGAAGTGGTGATAATTGGGAAGCGACAGTGAGGTCGAAACAGCGAGCGAAGTAATGAGCAGCACATATAGAGTTGCGTATCTATAATAGGCAAATGAACCGAATAGCATGTGGAATATCTACAAGATTCTATATGCGCTAGCACCTGAATGAAGCACTGGCAGTGAGCCAGATGAAGATGAGATGAGAACATGTGAGCTGAGATTTGGGAGCATGTGCAGTTATAACTGAACTTGAAAGGCTGCACGAGCTTTATGAATACTACAGCATCCATGTAATGTCATCGTAGGGGAAGCTGGACAGTCCGTGTAAATATGATACTGCCCTTAGGATATTTAATCATACACTGGGTATATTTGGTCCTGCCTGCGTACTGTCCAGCTTCTCCTACTGTCCAGCTTCTCCTACAGTAACGTTGTGGGGATTGTACAGCAGAAAGGGACTATTACGCGCTAGAAATGAGAAGGGCTAGCATGGTAGCTTGGTACCACAATCCGTGCTTTGTCCATCTTGTAAGAATGGTCCGCCGTACCCATCCGCGCTTGCCCCGAAGCCGCAGCCCGCCCGCGTTTAGTGCTTGCCCCTGAAAGCGTTCTTATTTACATGACTGGGCTAGGCGCTTGGCCTGGTGGCAATCACAAGTTTGCGCATCTGCTAGTTCACGATTGTTGACTTCCACCAGCTAAGGTGATGCACCACTAAATTTGTGCCATAGTAGACACTTCGATCTCTGCCTTGAACAGCCTTTCATGTTGAATCTAGGGCAGATAGTGAGAGGCAAGCTTGGCTCTTACAAAGTTATCTCACAGCTGCACGACACTGTTTGGCTTGCAACGTACGCGCCTTGCTCACAACCATACTGAGTACGATGCGCTAACATCATACTGTACAGTCACCAGTCGATCGGAAAAAAAGTCATCATCAAATATGTGAATCATTTTCGGGTGCGCAACGAACGAGACGTGCTTCTGCGCTTTCAGGACCAAACTCCCAATCTCCGGCCACTCCTTGACGAAGTTGTGCTCGAGGGGCGAGCGGAATGGCCCGCTCTAGTCTTGAGATACCTTGATGATGACCTTCTGTCTTGCTCTGGCAGGAGGAAATTGTCTTCGAGTGAGCTGAAAAAAGTTGGAAAAGGAGTTTTGGAAGCTTTGAAAATTCTTCATGGAGAGGGCCTTGTGCATACAGGTACAGTTTTCCGTACCCTTGCATGGCCATGTTCTCGCGCTTATTGTTTCAGACATCAAGCCCAGCAATGTTCTCGTCAATTATGATCCTCTAAATGGCCACATCACTGATGTCCAGCTGGCTGACCTCGAGAGTACGGTATCTGAGAATTCCCGGCATGCCATAGAGGGTGATCCAATCGGAACACCAATATTTCGGAGCACAGAAGCGATTTTGCAGATGCGGTGGGGCACAGCGACTGATGTTTGGAGTTTCGGCACAATGGTACAGCAAATTCCGTATCACAAAACCATGTCACCTGACGATACAGACTAATTTGTTATTCAAGATGATAAGCCTTTTATATGGTGGAAACTTCCACATATTCAAGCCAGACGTGCCTGCTGATCATGAAGATTACGATATTGGAATCCTTACACGGCATCACCAGTGCTTCGGCCCTTTCCCTTTCACTTATCAAGATATCGCTGACGAGGCTCGCCTTGAGGTTTTGACTTGGGTGATGGAAAATACGCCGCCTGAATCCATCAAACCATTCCGCAATACCACGAGTCGAGAAATTAGCGAGGAGGATAAGGAATTTGTGCTCAAAATGATGAAACTGGATCCGAGAACAAGACCATCCCCACGAGAATTGCTTGCAGACAAATGGTTTCAGAGTATTTAGGTACACTGTTCAGTTCTTTGCAATGAGGAGAGAATCGGAGAACCAACATGACATCTAAGGCTAGACACAGCTGTCAGTAATTTATCCGTGGATGCGACAGCTGCGACTTTCAGATCAAGCAAGACGACTTACCAATCCTGGCGGTAGCACGCTGTCCACCCAATGCACTTTTCGAAAGCTAGGGATTCACTCCTCTGTCGTGAAGTGAGAGCTCTTCCCATCGGTAGGTACATTGTCGTCCGCAGCCACCTCGCGCAGCTGAACGCCGGTATAGTGATCGCGAGGATCCGAGCTCGTGTGCTGGCTCTCTCTGCGAAGTGTCTCAGGGGCCTGGACGGGTATGTAATGGAGTACGCTATGGCAAGAGGTCCAAGAACATACCTGGAGCAAATTTCTTTGGTATCATTACTCACTATATCCAACGAATTCTGAACGGCAGCCTTGAAAGCGGACCCTTGCTTTTTAGCCATTTCCTCTGTCCTGTTCCATTTTGAGGTAGAAGTGGCGACTGAGAGAACGATTTCTTTCCCATCCTTATGTATCGTTCCCACGCGCACTTTCTTTAAAATCTTATTGAAAGACATGTTGAAAAGATGTGTCTGCTTATGCACAGAAGTATAAGGTCTGGGCAGGTGGAGTGATGATTGCTTGGAAGGTCAAGTGCTCCACTGTGGCAAGGTATCTTATATATGCTTCAGAAGTTGGAGGTGTGCTCGACGTACAGATGAAAATGCTTGGTGTCTTCATGCAGGCGCCGAGGTGCACGGCAAACACACTTGTGACCACTTTCGCACACCAATCGATCATGGTCTTTGTCGTTCTAAGCGCCCACTGACATGCACACAGGCAGTCCTACGGATGTTGCGCAGAATGTAGTGAAGAAGCGAGACTGCTAGCCGCCGCGCTTCGAGCGGGATGCATGCCATTGGTCGTTTGCTATTAGACCTATTACCAAAAGCCGCATGCACGTGCCATGATTATTCTCGGCTGTGGATAACCTTGGCCGTCACATGAGCGCAATGGCTACTTCCCACGAAACAGCTCAAAGTCGACTGCCTGTGGCTTTAGCCCGTCCACCAGCTACTGAATTTATGTAATGGGGTGTACTCGGTGTATGAACGTAGAACGAGGTGCCAAGTATTTCAGGGTAAGGAAGAAGGTCTGAGTGGCACACTGATCAAGTTGCGTTCAGGGTGGTTGACGAACGATCGTTGTTCGTTCGTTGTTAGGTGTTCATACTGATTGAACCAACGAACAAATGCCTCTAGCTTATGTAAGAGAACGATCTAATTGATCCTGTTCGTTTGTGGTTCATATGAACATGTTGTAAGTGAGGTACCCTCAATAATCACAGTATCCATCTGATCTTTTGCCTACTCTAACCCTAGCCCTAGTGATTTTTGGCTGCTCCCAGCCAATCAGAGGCTATGGTTTGCAGAGCTTGGAGGTCTTACTGGCTCTGCGATCCTTGAGCGCTCTACAACAATGCGCACGCGTGAGAATGCACTCTCCCTTCACAATACTGAATTATCTTCACCATTTTATCTAATTATTGACCAATGCATTATAGCCTCTGGCCTTTTTACAGACTCAGCATTGACTACAGAACTAGAGGATTTGATAATAATACATCAACAATCTGATCTTCAAACACCTTATAACAGCTGGCATACTAAGAGTGGTTTTCACATTAGAGGACTTTGACTTGTTAGCTTCAAACCAACCCCTATCAATACTAAGGCACCATAGCACTCCTAGATCTGGTAGCATAGTCACTCTGTAACTTAGCAGAATGCTACAAGTGAATAGGTTGAATACTAGCTCTGTAATGCCTGCTTCACAGCACCTGTTCACCATCCTCAGAAGCATTAGTTGTAGCTAGCTATACCAACAATGATCCCTATAAGGCATCTTACCAAGGAGCACTACTTCAATAGCAAGAGCATCAAACAGCTAGTAGGCCAAAAGAGACCTCATAGCGATATCAGGACTATACTAGATCAATAGGAGGTTGCTCATAAGCGTGTATTTGATTGTGCTGGCTAGCAAGATGCCTATACCTCTTAGATTGCCTATAGCAGCACCTCACTTCGTTAGGCTACTTCAGTATCATTACACTAGCTCCTTACCTTTCAGAATCTACAGATTGAGAAGCCAATACCCACTGCTCATATAACAGCAGCTAAGTAGTGTAATGACTGCCTCAGGTGTCATCAGGGAAGCGACGATGTTCGCTTAAGGTTGTAACAGAGCTGCATGTCACGTGACCTGCAGGTTGCTCTGTTGCTCTGTTGCTCTGCTGCTCTATTGCTCTATTTGATATAGAGCAGGTTGCACATACTCACGAATCTCCTTAGTATATAGGACAGTAGAGTTTCCATCTTTTATAGGAGCTTCGTGCTCAACTTAAGTAACTACCTTAGAGTTATTGTTCATCATGCAACTTGATCAGTGTGCTACTTAGACCAGTCTTCCTTACCCTAAAACCCTTAGTACCTCGTTCTATGTTCCTATCCCGAGTACACCCTATTATACTTTGAGCACTATTCTCGGATGTCAGTCGAGAAGTGTTTTAGGATTGGATAGAGTGAATATCCGAGGAAGAACTTTCATCTGCAATTAGCGAATCGATAGTCGAAAATACACCTTTAGAAGCTGGATTATAACTAACTCACAAAGTACGAAACGACTTAATCGAAATCACGACATAGTAGTTAAACAACTTCTACCTCAAATCCGAAATGTCTAGAGGATCCACTACTAGCATGCTAACTGGCAACAGCAGCACTATTAAGGTCAATCCTCCATCAGAGTTTAATAGATGACGAGATCAGATCAAGCTGTTCTAGCTCTAGTGCAAGCTATACTAGGAGATAAATCTAAATAAGGTTATCAGAAGCAGGAAAAAGACATTGTTTGCGCTGTCTTACTTCTAAGGAAAGGCATTAGAATGGATTCAGCTATACATAGAAGACTTTATCAATCATCCTTTAGGTGAAGGGGCAAAGGAGGCAATAGTAGCAATCTTAGGATCCCTAAATAGGCTATTCACTGCAATAAAGGAAACATTCGATGTTGGTAATGATATACTAGAAGCCGACTGCGACCTCAGAGTGCTGCATCAAAGGACGTCTGCTACTGCGTACTGCATAGAGTTTTCGATCCTAGCAGCAAAGGTAGTTGGAACAATGATGCACTAGCCTCTCAATTCTATCGAGGACTGAAGAATCAGGTCAGGACGGAGATCACAATGCACTATGAGCATCTATCAACTCTGAAGGATATGGCAGACCTCGCTATTCAGATTGACTCTTGCATTTTCGAAGTGCAGTTAGAAAAGAAGGATAGATACTTTTAGAGCAAGCCGAACAGCAAGGTCTAGAGAGACATTCTAGCCTAGAAGGACAACTACTATAATCTACAGAAGATGCAGATCGATACAACTTAAGGCAAGCTAGGTTCTAATAAGGGTCTAAGCAAGAGACACTAGAACAAAAGACTCTAGCTAAAAACGAAGGGGACAATTAACAAGTCTAATATTAAATGCTACAGCTATAGCAAGAAAGGCTACTATAAGAATGAATATAATGCCTAGAAGCAGTATTATAAACTGCAAAACCCTAGATATAGTAAGAATAGATTCTGCACTATAAAAGGCAAGACTACTAAAAGTGATAAGAATGCTAAGGTCTCGGATGAGACTAGAATCGAGTCAATGCATACAATATAATAAGGATAAGGAGTCTACGACACAATTAGAACTATAACCCTAGAACAGAATAGCTATGCTGCACTAACCTGACAGCTTACTACGACAATAGATACACTATTTATTACAGCGACAAATACGGATCTGAGTACTAGCATTAGATGAGGACTTAGAGTGTTTATCGAATAATCGGACAGCTAAGTTAGGTAGTACGATTCGAAGGAGGTTACCCCTCACTAGAAGACAGCTTAACTGACGAGGAATCAGAGTAGGAATCCGAGTAGGAACAAGGACAAGTAGTCCGCTACCCCGCTAGATACCCACCTCAGCTAGAAGAGTCTAGCAACGAGGAAGGAGAAGCCTCTAAGATAGAGTCTGTCAAAGAACTAGTAGGAGTTATAGAATTTACTCATACCTTCTATAGCAATAATCTACTACTCCACCTGCTAGAAGCAGTTGTAGATAGCAGACCTTTGCTACTTCTATAGGATTCAGAAGGCAAAAAACAGATAGTTAATAAAAGTGAACTCTGGGAATTATTCACTAGAATGAGGAATGTCTTATAGGACATTCCCTATATGAAAAACAGCATTAACTATTACTAGATTGTTTAAGAATTTCTACCTTTAGGTAACGTCAGTGTCCTAGAAGCGGAACAGACCTAGAAGCGGAACACTACGCAGGCAGGACATATTCTACGCAGTACGTGATTAAAACATCGCGCATCAGTATGAGATATACCCAGAGTGTTCCGCTTCTAGGTCTGTTCCGCTTCTAGGACAATAACGTTAGTTGCTTTACTCTAAAGGGCGAATACTTTACCCTAGACAACATTAATATTACTCGAACTATAAGGATGAGGGTTATAGAGATTAAGAACGAGTATACTATAGAGGGAAAAGACTAAAAGGATCGAACATTGCAGACAGAGAAAGCTAAAGTCTATATCATTAAGTAATAAGTGCTAGTCATTCTAGAGAATTATAGCGAAGAACCTGCCTATATCTGGAAACGATCTATAACTTTGTAAGACAGACTTCTAACACTATATATATAGGCAGGTATAAGTGCTATATTATAGCAGGATACTCATATGATGTCTGGATACATAGTTAAACTGACTCTAACAGCAGAGAATAAGTCTGAATATGCAGTTAAGCGACTGTTAAATAGCTAGAACTTGGGCTATAGAGACAGACCTAGACTGCACTAACTAGTAATTCTACGAAGCATGCTATAACCATATGATACAGGAAACTAGGAGATCCTTTAGAAGGAAGACTCTAGAAGGATCGACCTGGGCTATAACGAATAGCTATAAGCAAAGCTTAGTACACTAATAATTTGGTTGTTTGAGTACAGATTCGTAAGACATCTGCTAGAGCTTTAATCGATTTAGGATGTATAGGAAACTTTATGAGTCTAGCCTTTATTAAATGACACGATATTAGGACGAATATAAAGAAAGAACCCTTTCCACTTATAGGTTTTGATAGGAAGCCTATAATATATAATAATAGTATAGTATCACAGGAAATACAGCAATTGCCTCTATTAATAGGACACTATACAGAGAAGACTTAATTTGATATCACTAATATACCTAGATATGATATAGTTTTAGGATTACTATAGCTCATAGAATTTAATCTAACAATAAATTAGAGTGAGGAAATGATTCAGTTCGGAACCTTAAAGCTGATGCTCTTATATAGAGTATACGACATATCCTAAGAGATTGACATTCGCACAATATCTACTAATAAATTATGTAATATAATTACAGAGAATCCTAAACAGGTTCAGATACTATATTATAAGAAGACAGAAGTGAAACAAGGACTAGTCCTAGACATTCTGCCTAAATACTTAGACTTCAGATATCTCTTTAAGAAGGAAGCCAATAAAGATGCTTTGCTACTACACTAACCTTAGGATTATAAGATCAAGATCAAGGAAGGTAGGGAACTAAAGAAGGAACCCTTACGACCTATATTAGCTAAGAAAGCTAAGTATGTTCGAAAGTACATCGATAAAGGACTTTAGAAAAGGCATATCCGTAAATCAGAATCACTTATAGGATACCTACTATATAATATACCTAAAGGCGATAAATAGCGAGTATGTGTAGATTACTACAGACTTAACAATATAACTATCAAGAACAGTTACCTATTACCCTTAATCTATAAGCTATAAGACTGCTTATAGGGAGCTTAGTAGTTTACTACATTCGATATATTAGGAGCCTATAATCGAATCCGGATTAAGGAAGGACACAAATAGAAGACAGCATTCAGAACTTGTTTTAGATTATTCGAGTATCTGGTTATATTATTTAGGCTAGCAAACATGATAGCTACATTCTAGGCATATATTAATAATATACTTTAGAAGTACTTTGACATCTTCATCATAGTCTATTTAGATAATATCCTTATATATTCGAAGACATATAATAATTATATTCGAGATGTATAGAAGGTTCTTTAGGCTCTTATAGATGCAAAGATAAAGATCAAGCCTAAAAAGACAGAGTTCCACAAGACTAAAGTTAAGTTCCTTAGATATATTATATTGCAAGAAGGACTTAAGATAGACCAGAAAAATATTGAAGCTGTGACTAGCTAGCTGAAACCAGGTATAGTTAAGGAGGTTTAATCATTACTAGATTTTGCGAATTTCTATTAACAGTTTATTAAGGACTATTCGAAGATTATAGTCCTACTCACAGAACTTACTAAGAAGGATAAGGTATTTAAGTAGTCAGCTGAGGCTAAAGAAGCATTTTAAGAATTAAAAACCTGCTTTTCTACTAAACTGATCCTTACAATCTTCGACCTAAAGAGACCTTCTATAGTAGAAACTGATGCATTAGATAAAGCAATTAGGGTATGTCTAAGCTAGGCTAATAACAAAGGAAAACTTCGACTAGTAGTATACCTATTAAGGAAGTTTACTCTAGCCGAAAGCAATTATAAGGTCTATAATAAGGAGCTCCTTATAATAATCGAAGTATTTCGACATTAGTAAGTATATCTCGAGAGTTAGGCTTATAAGACAAAAGTCATCTTAGATCACTAGAATCTAATACAGTTCCTATCTATACACATTATAACAGGATGTCAGATATAGTAGTATGCTGATATTACAACCTTTAACATAAAGATTCACTATTGTAAAGGATTTAAGAATGCTCGAGCAGATATAATAAGCAGATAAGAAGACTATATAAAGAGCAAACCTAAGAAAGGTAATTAGTTATTGGTTCGTAATGCTAATAGTACCCTTCAAGTTAACAAAATTGCTACAGCATCAGTTATCCATGCTAGTGCCATTCCTAATAAGATTTAGAAGGCCCTACATAACAAAAGTCTAGCAAGAAGCATATTGTGGCTGTGTAGGTCGAGAAGTCAATTTGAAGCCTGAAGTTCATACATCCATAAAAAACAATCTCGACCCATAGGTCGAGAAAGATTCAAGGTAGTATACTGAACCTCAGAACAACCACGACAGTACCAGAGTCACAATAGTCAAGTGGGAGAGCAGACTGTGTTTTTGGTGACCTCTGATTGTCATTGTTGCTATACGCAATGCGTGTAACTCCGATTTTATCTCTGAAAAACAAAACTCATCTCTGTATCTGAAAAACAAGGTGTCGCTGGTCTTCGCCCTTCAGGCAGTCAACAGCTAATATAGCTGACTCCCACCTTTCGCTTTGAACCATGTCACGTGTTGACCACGTGACCGCAGAACGCTCATGCAAGAACCCAGAGCCTTATGCTCCAGAATTGTACCAATTCCCATCCTGATGTCGTACCCCACGACAATATAAGAATCACTTAAGGAATATACTGAGTTCTAGGATAGGAATAGATTACTCGAATTCGAAGGATGAATCTATGTTCCTTTTCTAATATGCGAATAAGTAATATAGGCGTATTATAATAGCCCAATTTATAGACATCCTAGAGTTACTAAGATAGTCTAGATAGTACAAGCTCAGTTTTGGTTTCCTAAGATAAGACTTGCTATCGAAGACTATATTAAGAAGTATAATATCTTTCGATGAATGAAGCATAACTGACACTTACTATATGGTAAGCTTTAGGCACTTCTAGTACTAGTACAGCCTTAGCAGTTAGTAGCTATAGATTTTATTATTAAACTACTATTATCAGACAATCTAGTAACTTAGGAACCTTACAACAGTATCCTGATATTAACTAATTAGTTCACAAAGTTTAGAAGGTTTATTCCTTATAGGGAAACCTAAATAGCAGAGTAGTTAGCTTATATGTTTATAAAAGAAGTAGTTACTAATCACAGTATACCACGATAACTAATCTCGGATTGAGACAAGCTATTTATATCCAACTTCTAAACAGAATTGATAAGGATATTAGGCGTAAAACACAAGCTTAGTACAGCTTTTCACTCCTAGATAGATAGATAAACAGAGAGACTAAACCAGATCCTAGAATAGTATCTCAGATGTTATATTAATAATAACCAGGACAACTAGATAGCCTTGCTACTAGTTGTCTAGATCGCATACAATTAGTTACTAATAACTATAATAGGCATATTGCTGTTCTATACGAACTTCAGTTTCGAATTAAAGGATATCTTAGGAGCTATAGGAGAAACATTAGATAACCTAGTAGCTACCTAGCGAGCAAAGGAAATACAAGAGTTGTATAAGAACCTCTAATTCGATTTGATATTTTAATATCAACAAATAGTAAAATATGCGAACTATAAAAGGCTTAAAGGACTAATCTTTAAGGAGGGGGATAAGGTTTATCTCCTATAGCATAATATTAAATCTAATAAACCAATAAAGAAATTAGATATAGTTAAACTAGGACCATTCAAAATTCAGAAATTTAAGAGACTAGTTAGTTTCGAACTAGAGCTACTCAAACGAATGCGCATATATCCAGTATTTTATAAATCATTACTAGAATCTGTAATACTAAATGCCATACTATAACAAGATATTAGAGACATTAACCCAGAAATATAAGAACCTATCTATCAAGTTAATAAGATCCTTCAAGAAAGGACTATACGAGGTCAGAAATAATACCTCATGCGATAAGAAGGATATAACTATACTAAAGATTTATAGCAGATATAAGAACATTTTAAGTTAGATACACTAATCGAAGAATTCTATTGCTAGAAGAATAGTTATAATAGAGTAGGATCTAAGTAGCGCGAAAGTATATCTAGATCTAAGGAAGTTTCCTAGAACCTATCAGGAACATCCTCTAATATACCCTAAGTAGAAAGCGATAGTTGAAGAGTAAGGCCTTCGAGAGAAGTATCTAGGACTAAGGTCTCCTATACCTCTATAGCCTCTAACTCTTCTAGTGCTCAAGATTCTACAATAATTACCTCTATAGCATAACGATCAGTTAGATCTATCTGCTAGCAGAGCCTTTCCTTATATACTTAAGCAGTATGCAGCACCTTAAGAGCATCAGCCTGCATGCTAAGGGCCTCGTCGATTTAGCACTTAAGTTTCTGTTTCTCCTCTGTAAGGCGACAAAACTCGGATTAAGTCACCTTAATGTTATAGCGAAGATTTATGCAATTATAGTAGTTGCACTTTCTAGAATACAGGTGGACTTTATAGATGTAGCTATACTCTATACAGTTAGCACATTTCTTAACTATAGTGTCTCTAAAGATGTTAATAAAGTTGGTAAGCTCGAGACAATGAATAGTACTATTACATTCGAGATAGATAGTTGTTAGTTTACGAATATAAGAAGAAGGCATCTTATGAAGCTATAATAATAGAAGAAAGCTAGAGTACGAGACCCTCTTATCTAATTTAAGAGAGTGAGCTAGGCTAGGAAGGGGATAGTGTAATAACTGCTTCAAGTGTTATTAGAGAAGCAATGATATTCGCTTAAGGTTATAATAGAGCTGTATGTCATATAACCTATAGGTTGCTCTATTGCTCTGTTGCTCTACTACTCTGTTGCTCTATTTGGTATAGAGTAGGTTGCACATACTCACGAATCTCCTTAATATATAGGATAGTGGAGTTTCTATCTTTTATAGGAGCCTCGTGCTCAACTTAAGTAACTACCTTAGAGTCATTGTTTATCATACAACTTGATCAGTGTGCTACTCAGACCAGTCTTCCTTACCCTGAAACCCTTAGTACCTCGTTCTACGTTCCTATCCCGAGTACCCCCCATTACAAGTAGATCAATACAGCTTATTATAAGCACAAAGCTATAATAGTAGCTAGCCTTGCAAAAGCGACCTTAGGAATCACTATCTCATTTGATAATTAGAAAGCTAATAATGATGTGTTAGATCTACTTAGAGTTGTAGCCTATTACCTTGATGAGCACTACTAGCTCTATAACATTGTACTTGGCCTTTATAATATCTATAATAGTTATATAGAAGCAATCATTAGTGACTACCTATTCGAGGTGCTTAGTAACTACAAGCTCTATAGTAAGGTCACTTATTTTGCAGCTGATAATGCTACTAATAACAATACAGCATTATAGCATTTCGCTATGCAGATTAAGCCCTACAATCCTTAATAGATGAGGCTCTAGTGTGCTGGCTACATTCTTAATCTTATGTGCAAAGCAATCCTTTATAGTATAGATGAGGACTGCATTGCTGACAGGGTGGTCAACAACCAACCAAGATTGCAATTTTTGATTGGATTGGATTGAACAATCAATCCAATCCCATAGGCTCTTACATAAGCAACCAATCCAATCCTTAGGCAGTGATTGGTTGGATTGGTTGAAAGATTGGTAGTAACTATAATGTAAGTGAATATATTGGCATCTACATGATTTTAATATTTTTCCTATAACTCTAATCCTGACTCTACGCATTCAGAGCAAACCCCGGGCTACTATTAGCTAATTAGAGAGTCCCCTAGCTGCACCCGAGACCTCCGAAGCCTTGCGCATCCCTAACAACATGCGTGAATTCGAGCAATACGCCTTTAATCTATTATTATTATTATCTTCACCATCTTATCTAACCACTAACCACACTACTATGGACCATGACGACTGCACAAACTCAGCATTGACATCAGAACCTGACAATCTGACAGAGATACACTAATTATCTGGCCTACCTACTGTGCATAAGAGCAGAACCACTGAATCTGGATTTGTGATCTAAGGAAGTCGACTTGCAAATTGCGTATCACTACTTGCTACTAAGACTGCTAATAGATCGTGGGTTTGGGCTCACAGCTATGCAATAGGCTGTATAGATGATGATAAGGAAGTAATAAGATACTGGCTCTGCAAGATCTGCTACAATAAAGTGACTCTACTACCAATATCATCATACCTTCTCAGAGCTGAGAAAAACACTAACAGACTGCTTAGGCACCTTCAAAGATTTCACTAATTCGATAAGGATAGTAACAAATTACACCAAATTAGATCTAAGAAGCAAAAGAGTGAGAGTCTTAAGGAATAGGCCCTACAGCACGAAGTACACTACACAGTTTTTGATAAAGAAGGATAGAAATCCGCCTACTGCTGTTGGATCGCTAGTAGCAGTATATCCCTTTGCTAGGCCTCATCGGACGATCTAAGGGCACTTCTATGCTTTCAGAACCCTCATTTGAAGAAGCTAGTACCTCAATCTCATGTCACTACACGTACTTGGATAGTAGCCGAGTTTATAAAGCACAAACAGCAGATTATAGATTCGATTGCTTCTGCATGTAGTAAAGCCACTATCTCCTTTGATGGATAGAAGGCTAACAACGATATACTAGACCTTCTTAGGGTTATTGCACACTACATTAGGGATGACTATAAGGTTTATAATGTGGTCCCTGCAATGCGCAATACCTTAGGGAGCTATACAGGTGCCAATATTGCAGATTTGCTATTTGACATCCTAAAAGATTACTAAATCAATAGAAGTCAAATTGCCTTCTTTGCAGCTAATAATGCCACTAATAACGACACAGCCCTTAAGCATCTTGCAGAGCATATTATGCTATATCCCCTATAATCGAGACTGTACTATACTGGCCATATTTTTAATCTAGTATGCACTGCTATCCTCTTCAGAGTGGACAAGGCTGCAGTTAAGGATGCGTAATACGACTTCTCACAACAACAACAAATAGACGACTCTAGTATGTAGGCTGTTACCAACTTTGAGGCTATACTATCTTATAGCAATAAACAAGAGTAGCACCTTGCTTAGCTCTATAAGAAGCCTATAGGCAAGCTCTACAACCTTGTCACCCACATAAAATCGAGCAATGCACAGATTCTCATATTTGAGGGCAAATAGAAGCAGGCTCTACCAGATTGTAATAGCAAGGATTCCTCTATGTAACAGATCTTATGCTTTGTTACTAATAGCAGCATCTGGTAGAACAGTATCTACCTGATGATCAAACGAGCAATCTACTTACGAGATGCCCTTATGCTCTATCAGATTGATGAAGGCAAGAACATGAACAAGGACGACCTATTAGAGCATGAGGATTAGAAGGAGTTATAACAACTGCAAGACCTGCTTAAGCTAATCCATAAGGTCTCAATGCATGTCTAGTCAGTTGGTACAATAGCTAGAGCACTTTATAATACTCTTATATTAATAGATTATCTACTACACTACCTTAAGACTGCTAGAGCGCATAGCAGCACTGCTCACTACAATGCGTGCATTAATATCAGCTGGCTGAAGTTGAGAAAGTACTACTAGATCACTAACCTTAATCTGGCATATATTATAGCTGTATTCCTCAATCCTCACTACTGCAACATCTGGTTCGAGGAGCACTAGAATAAGACATTTACTGACATTGCTATAGTAGTAGTAGATGCGCAGTATGCCTCTAAGATGAGGACTTATAATACAGATGCTCTAGAGCGATCTTCAATCTCACTATAAGCAACTCACAAAAAGGAGCTTACTAGCTTTGCTGCCTATAACACCAAAAAGCGCTCTTGTCAGATATTAGGAGATGAACTTATTGTCGGAACTTGTTCCGACTATACTACTACGAAAATTTACAGGGTCCAGCCCAATACTGGGTTCTGATTGGTTCCTCAAAGTCGCACGCTGATTGGAAGTTGAAAATGTAACAACACGTGATCCTAACACATATTCCCTACCCCACAACCTGAAATCTCTTCATTCTTCTCTGAAGTATATATAGCATTTCGTAAGAGAACTCCTGCTATTATATCTTTACTTTTTACCTAGCTCTTCGTAAAACAACTACTAGCAGCCTTTATAAATCAATGCCTATCCCCCTTCGTAAACTAAGTAGCAGGACTAATTATAAAACAACCCTCTCTCTCCTATATAATAACTAACAACTACGAGCTACCCTTCGTAAGTAAATAACTATAGTATTAGTAGTTTGTTCTCTATGCTTTTAAACCCTTTTAGTCAATAACTTTACAAAGAATAGTAGGCAGACTAAAAACTGCCTTACATACTGCAAAAGGACTACTTAGTGAGTCTATAAATCCTGTAAGAGGAAGGCGGACGAGCTTCGTCATAACTAGGTAAGTTCCCTACCTTCACAACTGTAATTCTTCTCTAAAGGGGCATTCTAACTTCGGAAATGAATTCTTACTATCGTTCCTAGGGTAATGCTCTTCTGCCTCTACTGCCCCCTACAGAACAGTCTGTACCTCCTAACTGCCCTGTTTACAACTACAGCAACTACGCACTACTGAGAGCTGCAGTGTCTATTATAGCTGCACCTGAATCTTGTCCTCAACCTGAAGTACGTTAGTTGTTTTCCGAAGTCCCTTTACCAGCATCGTAATATAACTCTAAACTTCAATTATAGGATGCTTGCTATAGTATCTATCTCAATCTATCTACTCTATAGCATGTAATAGCGCCCTATTTATCCCAAGAATATTGTAGTGATTCCGATCCCGAGTTTCACTATCATCGTCGAACACCAAGCAGTGCTTAATAGCAGGCTGCTAATCATCAAGTAAGCTAATTCTTTTACGAAGCCAAATAGGACTTCTACCTTGCTAGCTAAACCTACTATCAATCCCAGTTCCCAGTCCGCCTCGCATATGCCTTAACTATCCATAAAGCTCAGGGAATGATAATGAACAAAGTCATACTCGACTTATCCCTTAAGAGGAAGGATTCTGTCCTCTTCTATATTGGTTGCTCCTGTATAAAATAATTATAGGACCTCCTATTCGAGCAATCATTCGACCACGATCGACTATATATAGAGGAAATACTAAATGCAACAATGCGCAATCACAATTACGAATATCGCAGGGTGTAGCGACTCCTTAGCGAAAACTAGGCAACATTTACTAACTTCGCGCAGTCTTAGCAAAGTCAACAAGCTCCTTTCTTTTCCGAAAAGTCGCCTCCTTTTTATAAGCGAATTTCTCTGATCTGTATTATTCCTTTATATATCCTAGCAAGTAAGAGCGTTCTACTAGCCCTATAATACTGCTATAGTTCGATAAATACTGTTATAGTTCGATAACTCTTAGCTTTAAAGTCAGTTACTCTCTAATATTCTACTAGTTCTTTTATAGTTAAGTCTTTATAGCATCAGAAGGGAAAATAAATAGGTCCAGCAAGCAGTTATTATTTCAAAAAGCCTTTTTAAAAGCTAAAAATGTCGAAGGTTATATACAGCAGCAAACATAAGGCTCTAAATACAGCAAAAAGCAGTGCTAGCGCTACAGCAAGCCTAAAAACATTTGTAATCTCTCAAATACAATACCCCTTAATAGCCTTATTCTAAAGGCAATGCCTGCAACAATCTCTAACCTTGAACATATAGCAATTATAGTGCTCTAAGGATACACAATTCTAGTACACTAGAGCGTGCAACTGTCCCTACTCTTGCGCGCAAGCAACATTTAAGAACTTATAAAGGTCTCCCTAGGAGGCAAACGCCTATTGCGCTTCGCGGACGGACTACTACTTATTCTGCGCCTCTAGGCTATAAAAACATTAGCTACACTCGCTCAAACAAGCTCGAAAAACTTACTGCTAGTAGACAAATGTGCTAGTCCCTTTCGGATAGCTAGGGCGGCAAGGGCCTTCCAGCGCTATAGGTGCAGCAGCAGCAGCAGTAGGGGCAGCAGCAGTAGGGGCAGCAGCAGTAGCAGCAGCAGTAGGCGCACCCATCTTATCATCGTCGTCGTTGTCATCGTTGTCGTAGAACTGTAGTATGAAGCTGCTAGCATTATTGTCGTTGTCTTCTTCTTCTTCTTCTTCTTCTTCTTCTTCTTCTTCTCTAGCAGCAGTGGGCAGTAGTGCAGTGGCAGTAGCAGCAGCAGCAGCAAATGACGCTCTGCTGAGGGTAATAGCGCGTAAGAGGTCGCAATTAAAGCAGCGAACGAGTGGGATATCACTATATAGAATGTTAGCTTTCTGTCACGAAAGAAGTGCATAAGCTTCGTAAAAGAACTCGAATTGTCAGCTTTAAGTACATAAATCTGCGAGTTATAGAGAGTGCTGCAGTTCAAACTACTCTTACTCTTGCCGCGCGCAACACGCCTAGCCAGGTGCTCAGCTCTACGCGCGCTGACCTCGACAAATGACAGCAACCCTACTGCGCGTCCGCTAGGGATCGACATGGTAGTGGTGGTGGTGGTGGTGGTGGTGGTAGTGATGTTTGAAAGAGCGAGAGAGAGTCGAAGTAGGAAGGAAGAGAGTGATATATTACTTTGGGCTCATTGTTATGCTCTTAACAATAGCTGACTATTCAGTTATGAAGAGCTAGCTCATCTTCGTAACTGAAATATCATATGCTATTAAGAGGCCTATTGTTGTTATGCTTATTGCGCTCCCTTCCTCACTTTCGTATTGTGTCTCTATCATATGATGACTCTGCTATTATTGCTCTTAACAATTATTCACCTACTTACTCGCACATTCTTTTCCTAAAGCAGTATTACTCTTCGTAAATTAATAGTATAGTAATCTAGCAATGTTCATCAGTGCTATCTAGAGTCTCATCCGACTACTATCACTTACATAAATTTTTACCAGCTTCTCTTTCAATACCTCGCTACCTAATATTAGTCACTTTCAACTACCATTCAGAGCTCCTAGAGGCATGCATTACTTACTATGTCCTATTATGAGTGCTATTAATGTTTCAAGTTCTTTTCCGAAGGCCTCTATTATACTTCGTAGCATAATTACTACTATTGATCCTGACTTAAAGAAAGAGTGATATCTAGAAGCACATGTGGGGGATCACGTGGGCGGGTCACGTGGTGAAAAGTTCCGACACTATGCTTGAGTATACTCTCCACGGCATCCCTTGTCAAATACAAGAACATTGCAGATCCGCTAGAGCAATAAGATCCCCTCGATTAGTGGATCTAGCACTAAGGCAACTATCCTATATTGAAGCATCTTGCATTCACACTGCTCACAGCACTGGCATCTACAGCAGCAGTAGAGCGTCTTTTTTCGCAGCCCTGGCAACAACCAACCGACTTTTTTCAATGGTTGAAGGTTGACTGACAAATTAGGCCTTCAACCAACCTTTGGTTGGTTGTAATACCTTCAATCAACCTTCAATCAACCATTCAAAACATCAGTCAACCTTCAGTAGTTGATTGAAGATCTTAATATATATATTTTCTCATTTTTTATGTAGTAGTGGAGGAATATCCTAACCCCAAGTCTAGTATTTGGTATTAAGGGTAAGGGTCACTAGAATATATGCAGGCAGTACCAAATTTACAGTGGGTCATGTGACTTCAGACTTCTCAAATTCCTCTCCAACTCCTCTGACGCGTATCTCTCATAATGTCATTAACCCTGAAGTCGGACAGACCCAGAAGTCGGACACCTCTGCGCATAACTTTCGCGCTATTATCTATTTTTTACGCGACAATCTTCTCTTCTCTCTTATTATGCCTACCTATTCTGAAGAAACCCTTACGAATGCTATAATGGCTTATTGTAATAGCGAATATACTTCGATCCGAAAGTGTGCTTATGCATTTAATATTCTAGCCTGTACCTTCTCCGACTGACTCTCGACTCGAACTTCTCGTTCTAAATTGCACGAATTACAAAAGATACTCTCAACTGCTGAAGAGAGGACCCTCTTAAAGACGATTACTCGACTCTCTAATTCAGGATACCCTATTACTCTCCTATTAACGAGAGATCTTGCTAAAGAAATCTGCCTTTCCTGCTTCTGCTTAAGCTCAACTCTGACTTCTTACCCTCCTCTAAGTAAAAGGTGGCTCGATAAGTTCCGAAAACGATAATCCAAGCTAAAGACAGTCTATTCTCGATCCCTAGATGCGAGCCGATCCAAGGGAGTTAACTACCTAGTCGTAAATGCCTACTTTAGCACTCTTACTGACCTTTTCCTTAAGAACTCCTACTCCCTTAATGCCATTTTTAATGTCAACAAGACCAGCTTCGCCCTTAGTGCTACTTTACCCTCGAAGGTACTTATAAGAAGAGGAGATACTAAGGCATTTAAGAAGATAAGCGGAAGGCAAGAGTGGATAACAGCGATCGAGTATATTAGAGCCTTAGGAGTCGCATTACCTCCGCTTCTTATCTTTAAGGCGAAATATACAAATACTGCATAGATACTGGCCTCTACGCCTAAAGACTAGAAGTTCTTGATGTCTACTAGCAGGTGGACATCTAATAATCATGCATACAAGTAGTTAACTACCTTATTCGAGCCCAAAATGCACTAAAATGACGGAAATGGAGGCTATTACTTCTCGATGGACACAGATCTCACCTTATAGCTAGGTTTATCGCGTTTTGTATCAATAAGAGTATCGATCTAGTAGTATTACTGCTGCATACCTCGCATATCTTATAGCCTCTCGACATTAGCATATTTAGCCCTCTTAAGTGGGCTTTATTAACTGAGATCGAGAAACTCTTCTGCTTAGATACTCGACGAATACCCTAAATTGAGTAGACAGAGGCCTATATAATGACTCGGGCTAAGGCCTTTATAACTAGGAATGTCGAATCGTCGTTTCGAGCTACTAGTATCTATCCGCTTAGCCCGATTACTATCCTCTTAACTCTCCGAATGCCTATGCCTACCCCCTGGGTAACCCTACTGCCTATAACGACTTCGAACGACCTAGACTGCTCTCTACTAGACAGTTCGCTGCTAGAGGGTACGGAGCTATAGGAGGCGATGTCGCTAGTTAACTCGATTGTTCGTTCTTCTTCTCTTAAGACTCCTATAAAGCAGTATATTGAGCGATTAGGATTAGCTCTCGAAAGGACAACCTCTGAGGTCGCTTTATTACAGAAAGAGAATACTGAGTTTAGGGAACTACTAAAAGTATGTAAGGAACATAAGAAAGGAAAGCGCGTAGCAATTAAGGGAAAGTTCGTCTTTAGTACGAAGGAAATCCTCGAACTCGTTAAGGAAGCAGAGGTAGAGGCATTAAAGGGAAAGTCGAAAAAGAGATGAATAATAAGGGCTATAACTCTCAAAATTGAGGATAAGGAAGAAGAAGGTATCGAGGAGAGTATATATAAGAGCGAGAGTGATTGTATCATTGTAGCGAGTAGTAGATTCAATTTAAGGTAAGGAGTCGTAAATTCTGTCCGACTTCCGAGTCTGTCCGACTTCAGGGTCAATGACGTTACAGCTAAAGCCGGCTTCCTACCAACTTTCATTATTCAAAACACCATCACTACATTGCCAGTATGGCCTCATAATCATGGACAAGCAAGCGAACATATAGCCAAAGTATCTCTGAAGAGGACGTGTCAATTACTAGGTTATAACCCCTTCAGGCAGCTGCTGCTAGGCAAAGGCAATCCAAACTACTATTCAGCCAGCCAACACCCTAAGAGGCATTACTGAGGATCACACTAATACTACCACTACAGTGCTCTCCTTCACAATCCCCCTTGCAGGACTCCTCTATATTACCATCAGAATTAGCTAGCAGCGTATCTTTGACTAGGACAGCAAAGATCCTTGCATCTCAGCAATGCCATTTCAGAGTTAACTTCTCAGATGACTTAGAAGGATATAGGTATAGGGCATATACCTTATGCGCCCTAGGCTATAGCAAGATCTCATAGATCTGTCTATATGGTATTGAGATTGAGAAGAAGAATGAGAAGGACCAATAGAAGCAATACTGGCTCTGCAAACAGTGCTATAATAATGGTATAAGGAAACTATAGCCAAATACATTGACAAGCAGTTGTAGCTCTCACTCTAGTAAGCACCAAATCTATCTATTAGGCCAAGAGCTATTAATGCCTGTTCCACCTTCGATCAACGACTTTTTAAATAACCAATACCATTCTCAATTTGCACTACAGTAGCAGTTGGCTTTATCGATTGGATAGTTGCAATTGATATAACCTTTAAGGAAGCTATACATCCAGCTCTGCAGAAGCTTATATTAATTAGATACTCTATAGTCAAAGGCCTACTACCTTCTTACAATATCATCCGATTATAGCTTATAAGCATCTATTCTGATTGTCAATTCGATTATAAGGAGTTGATATATGCAGTACGAAGCAAGATGGTCTTATTGCTTGATGCATAGTCAGCTCCTAACCATTTATTGCGCCTTAGGATTATTGGGCATTGGCTTAATGAGTACTGCTACTTTAAGATAGCTCTCTTAGAACTCTGCCCTATATGTAGCCATACTGGCACTGATATTGCAACTGTTGTTAGTGAGGTAATTACAATCTACCACCTCAAGAGTAAGGTCAGTACCTACTAGATAGAGAATGCTACTTATAATAATGCAGTACTCATAGCTATAAGTGCAGGCCTAACAATATAGCTCTACTGCCTTAGCCACATTGTCAATCTTGTGATTAAAGCACTCCTCTTTGGCATAAAGATATTCACCTTTTAGAAGGAGTTGCAAGAGGCAAGCAATACTAATGCTTTCAAGCTTTGATAAGAGTATGGAGCAATATGATAGCTTCATAACCTTGTCACTTACATTATACAATCAGATAGCTGGCTCTATGAGTTTGAGGCTATGCAGAAGGTCATAGCTAGCAACCTTGAGCGAACCCTATTGTGGCTGTGTAGGTCGAGAAGTCAATATGAAGCCTGAAGTTCATACAGCCATAAAAAACAATCTTGACCTATAGGTCAAGAAAGATTCAAGGCAGTATACTGAACTTCAGAACAACCATAACAGTACCAGAGTCACAATAGTCAAGTGGGAGAGCAGACTGTGTTTTTGGTAACCTCTGATTGTTATTATTGCTACACGCAAAGTATGTAACTCTGATTTTATCTCTGAAAAACAAAACTCATCTCTGTATCTGAAAAACAAGGTGTCACTAGTCTTCGCCCTTCAGGTAGTCGATAGCTAATATAGCTATCTCCCACCTTTCGCTTTGAACCCTATCACGTATTAACTATATAACTGTAGAATGCTTATACAAGAACCTAGAGCCTTATGCTTAAGACTTGTACTAAATCCTATCCTGATGTCATACCCTACGACATTTCCTTCCCTACTAACTATAGTATCGTCCTATAATACCAAAAGAAGTCAAAGAAAAAAAGAAAAACAAGAATTTAAAGTCATTAATCTCAGAATTTCGAGCAGAGCCTTTCTTGACCTATAGGTCGAGAAAGATCTTAGCTACACCTGTATCAAAGTTCCTATTCCTACCTACTAGGAGATATGCTACTAGCAGAACTGCTAGGGGATTGTACATCAGAGAAGTAGGGACTGCCAGATTAAGAGCAACGAGAACCTGAAAACTATATCGATCTGCTACAGCTCTGAGTTCCCTGCGCTAGATTGTTATTATCGTCGGAGGATGATAATAATAACAACAGCCTATCACTTGTAGATGACAATAACGAGCGAGTGCGAATAGTGACGCTAGATTAGACAGGTGATACTAAACCATTACGAGCATTCTTAAAGACATTAAGATACTTAGCCTTCTTGGTTGAGCGCTTCTCTCTATCTAGGGGAAGCTCATAATTGTTAAGCTTATATATGCAGTTCTCTTCGTTCATCTGATACAGATCCTGTAGTTTAGATTATAGGCAAGTGTTGCGATTATAAGTAGTATCTACAGTATTAGCTCTAGGTGTAATCACCTTCTGCACTAAGTTAAACTAAGAGTAGGCTCTGAAGAAGGATTTGGAATTATAGGATATCTTCTCTAGCTTAACCATCTTATCGAATAGTCTATTACTAGCGAACATACTAGTGCTAACCATCTTAGCCAGAATGCGAACTCTGTAGTAAGTAACAAAGTCACAGACTATAGACTGGAAGTCGTTACTATTATAGGTGCGATCTTTCTATCTCTAGAATACATTGCCTATCTCTAAATGAACAGCTCTATTATCCCAGGGGTATTAGGCCACTAAGGCATTGCAGACTAGACTTATATCCATAATTCGCACAAAAGCTAGGAAGGGAGTGCTGACTTCGCCATACTTGTATAGGTATCCTAAAGGGGTCTTGAGCGGAGTAACACTAGTAGCATAAGCGATATAGAGCTTATTAAAGGTAGGACCTTTAGGTACCTCTATAGAATCCTTACTTGCTAGGAAGCCTACATACTATAGATAGATAGTATAGCGAAGCTTTATGCTATAAGCAATAGACCTATATAGAAGGAGAGGCGAAGTGAGGCGAATCTGAGCAGTAATACAAGGGTGAGGAGCCTAACGAACATTTAATGAGCTGACTATAGTAGCATTCAGTATAGTATTGTTTATTTGCTTAACAAACCTATCACCCAGCTTACCCTTCTTCTTAAGGAGGTTAGTGAACCTCCTAATCTTTGCTATATTGTTAAAGCTAGTATAAAGCTTAGTGCAGTTATTGTTGTCTTCGTTATCTAGAGAGAGAGATCCCTACTACTGATCTTTGCTCTTGCCTTTAGTAGCGAGTGTATGCAGGTTCTGATCAAGGTGACAGAACCTAGTGCTCTGTCCTTGTATAGCGTACTTCATATAGTAAGAGCTAGTTGTGAGTGCAAACAGGTGGTCGCTGCGAGCCACTACCTTAAGCAATCAGTACTTAGAATCCTAATAGACAACTTATTAAGCAAGGCTCCCAAACTGGTTTCATTGCTATCCTATCTCGATATGTTGCTTACGCTAGTGCTAATGGTATATATAGAATTCTATATGCATGAGTATAAGCATTCCAGATTGCTTTAAGTAGTCTATTATATTGTTCGATTTGAGGCTCCTATAGCTGCCTCGCAATCTGTTTTTGTAGTCGTCCTAAGTCATGCCTATAGCTAGAGCGATCTTGATAGCGTAGCTCTCTGTGAATCTAAAAGGTCTATTAAAAACCTCTGCACAGAAAGGCACATACCTTAGGAAGAAGCAGTATACTCCTAGAGCATCACTCTTAATAGCAGGACAGCATCCCTTATACCACTAGTTAAAATGCCTGTCTTTGGTTTGAAGGGCCTTAAGGCCTCCCTTAGAGTCCTTTCTAGCTATTATAGTCTTAATTCGAGTGAGGAGTTCATCCCAGGTCGCTGAATTGGTCATTATACTAAGAGCAGCTCTAAGTCGCTATATGTGCTTCTAACAAAGCTTCTTGTTATTCTAACTACTAAGGCGACTAACTATAGAGACCTGCTTTAGAATAGCACAGCGCTCTGCAGTAGTCTTAGCCTGAATTAGAAGGTTGTTGATGTAGTCGATAATGAACTATAGTACCTTCGCAAAGCACTTAAGGTCGCTACTGCTACAGGTAGATGTATTGTAGTATCTGCTAGTAGGTCCTATTATGTTAAGTCGCTATTTCCGCTTCTTAGGCAGCTATAGTGTACTGTGAATACTCATATTGGTAACAAAGTCGCTAAGGCTACTAATAGATAGAGAAGGAGAATCACGGAGTCCTACACCTCTAGCAATCCTGCTGCTTAGGAAAATGCCTAAAGAGGCCACTCCTTAAGATAGACTGGCATAAACAGCAAACTCTAGATCAGCATAGATACTATCGTCATTTCGAATTAAGTGATATTCCTGCGTGCGTCAGTCCAGATTGGTAGTGTTCACACTGTTCAATGTGCTATAGGTAGCAGCCTTGTTATAATCATAGGTGAGAAGGATATGCTTGCTCGATACTCTCTGGTTGCATATCTAACTAACGCTATCAAGCCTATCTAGCAGGGCTAGGTTTAAGCGTTTGATCATATTACTAGGAGTGTTCTTGTTAGTGCGTATCTGCCTACAGACTGCCCAAAGGGAACGAGTAGCCTTATCTAATGTGCATATTGACTTAATAGAGCAATTGCTCGTAACTAAAGAGTACACTGCCTGAATGCCATCCTAGGCCTCTTTCTTACAATTGCGCGTACTCTTGCTGAGCTCTGCTAATTAGTGGAATTCTAGAAAGTCCTTAGGGAGACTGTTTAGGACTCGGCTACTAGGATTGTTGTTCTTCTATACAGTGTTGTAGTCATAGTAGTTATAGAAATGCGAGGCAAGATCTACAATTTCGCTTAAAGCCGTATCAGCAAGTTCGAGCAGGCTATACTATATAGCTCTACGAACTGCTGGCATTTGCTTATTAAGAAAGGAAATGAGGTCTTCTAAAGTCACCTTCGTGCTCTTAGAACAGAAGTTGCAGAGTTTGTCATAAGAGATGTTGCCTATAGCAATAAGGGCATATATGCTATCAGCTGCTGCATTAGTAGCTTCTAGGTTTATAGGTCGCTATATAATAGCGCATTAAGGAGGGTTCCGAGGGGTGCAGGGGGTTTGCAATGCTATAGTGGCTAAAGGAGGAAGCCGATAACTGCAAAATCAGCCGAGTAAGAAAGGTAGAGGGTGTGCCTTTGTGTTATCGAGTCGAGTCGTGAGTGCGAACAAAGATAGGAGGGAGAGAGGGTGGTTATTAGTACGATTAGAGAGAAGAAGTCGTTAGTGTAGGAGAGCAGTAGGTTAATATGTTTTCCTAAACATCTAAATAGCATTAGCGCCTTTTTTGTAGTAAATAGAAACAGTCGGCTCGTAACTATTAAACAGTCGGCTCGTGACTATTAAATGCATTAGCTTGTAACTATTAATGCGCCTTTTAAGGCTTGTGATTAGCCTGTTAGTGAGTCTATAAGCAATAGTCGCCTCCTTTGAAGTGAAGGAGTTCCTTTATTACAAGTAAAGGACTCAGAGGAAGCATCCCTTCTTTTCATATGACTTTGCCAAATCTATCCTTCACTACTATTAATTAAGGTATCAAACACCTCCCCTGCTAACCATAGTGTTCGCAGTATGTAATATTTCTAGTTCTTAGCGCTGTTCCTATAAAGTAGGGGCTTCTTATTGAGTTAAGGAGTGCTGAGCACCTTAGAGTGAAGTATAAAGCACGCGTTGTTGGTTTATTGCAGGTTTATTACAGGCTGAGGAGTCTCCGATCAATATCGACCTATAGGTCGAGAAAGATTATTATAACTGTTTCTTAGTTAATACAACCCTATACTCGCTCGTCTATTCTGTTATCGTTGCATTTAGTACAGCAAGGCAGTTCCTTGTCCCCTATTCTCTTCTAAATGCGCTATATTCGTTTTGTTCCTATCTCTGCCTGTTATAGCTGGTCCTTATATCTACTATATATACTAGTCTAGCGCTAGTTGCCTATAACTGTGTACCTGTCTCAAAAAGGGATAAAAGGGAAAAAGAAAAGAAAGAAGGAATGTCTAGGAAACCAAAGATGTTCTTAAGTACCACACAGGTTGGTGCTTAAAAAATAAATATCGATCTAAGAGTCGAGAAAGTTCTAATACTAGTTGCCTAAGAGAAATGCCAGGTAATCAAAATCGGAGGTTACTAGGAATCTATAATGAGACATCTAACACACTCTCATCGTCCATATCGATATCACTATTCTCTCAGATTATTGGAATGTTCGCTAAGTCAGAGTAAGGCTAAGGAATCTCGACTATAGAATAGCGACTATTATGTGTCTAATGTATGCAAGTCGAAGGCAGACTTCTCTAATCAGTTGCTTGTTATTAAGAGTATTGATGCTACTAAGGTTCTTCTGTTGCTCTGTCTTCTTTAGTTTGTAAATTTAGAAGCTTTAACTGCTTTCCTATAGATGTTCTAGTCAGTTTAGCACCATCTAGCTCAGCCAGTCGATAACTGCCAAATGTCTGAACTATTGTTAGTATACAGTATAGGCTAAGCTAGCAGGGATGAAGTTTTAGAGCCGAAGATTTGTTAACCTCTTAGCGAGAGTCCTAGAGCAATACAAGGTTGCCTACTTTAAACTCCTCTGTCTAAATGCGATACAAGTTATTATAGGATTCCTTATTAGCCTCTCGCTGCCTGCATATATAGAGTAGTACTTCTTCTAGGGCTTTGTCCTACCTGTCTAATTAAGTATAGCAAGCAGCGAGAAGATCCTTAGTAGACCTTATAGCATTCTAAGCAATTATCCGCTATAAGCTAATATCGATCTCGATAGGAAGTATGTGCTCAGCTCTGTAGATGACCTAAATAAGAGTCATTCTAGTAGTCGATTTGATAGTTGTTCGATCAGCCTACAATATCGTAGGTAAGGCGTCAATCCACCTAGCTCCTATAGTAGCTATATGCTTAGCCAGCCTATTTACAACAGGCTGATGTCCTTTCTCTATTATGCTATTTGCCTAAGGGTGATATGCTGATGTCCAGGTATGCTTGATTCTGTACCGAGCAAGAAGTTTATCAGTAAGTGCTTTGTTCTTTAGACTACTGTCGCTTACTAAGCGTAACAGCATTCTATACCTATAGATAATGTCCTCAAATATGAACTTTGAAATGTTCTTTAAGTCATTCTCGCAAAGGGCTCTTCTTTTAACCTATCCAGACATATCCTCCCTTCCTAGTATAAGATATAAGTATCCTATGTATAGCAGTATATAAACGATATTAATAGCCCACTTCTCTCCTATACAGGATGACTAGGTAGAGTAGAGAGCCTCGTTTGACTAATTATGTGCTCGAGTCTGGCAGGCAAAGCAGGTATTAATATGCTTTTCTATATCCTTAAATAGGCCAGCCTAGTAGAATCGATTAGCAATCCTTTAGTAGGTACCTTCTCTCCCTCGATAGCTACTTTCATTATGCAATTTACAAATGATGTCTCTTCGTTTGTCTAAGTCATCTACTATATACCTTAGGGGAGCATTCTTGTTCTGCCTTCTAAATAGGTGCCTTCCCTACATAAGATGTTTTAGGGCTTCCTTCTTGAATATAACAAACTCCTTTATAGAGAGTTCTAGAGGCTGCTAAAGTGTGATAAGCTAAAGAGTGTATTGCTAGGACTTCTTGCTATATTTAGGAAGGAGAACATTCTCTAATGTAGTAGCTGCAGGGCTGATCTGCATACTGCTAAGTTCATAGTCGATAAAAGCATCTAAGTCATCTTGTTGTGTATTGATTGTATTATCATCCTATAGTATGCGCAACAATGTATTAGCAATAATATTCTGTTTCTTAGGTATGTGCTATATATCAAAATCCTAGAATCTTATCTATATAAGCTAACAAGTCACTAAGGCTCTAGGCAAGTCAGTTGTAGTTCTATTAAGCTAGGTGACTAGCATATTTGCATCAGTTTCTACAGTAAATCGGATCCTATATAGCTATAGTCTGCATTTGCGTAGTATGTATAGGAGGGAACAACACTCAAGCTTCACAATGTCGTACTTCTTCTCTGTAGCAGTCTAGAGTCTATTCTCGTACCTATATAGATGCCTTTTGCCTTATTGATTAAGTTATATCAAAACTCTACTAAACCTAGTTATAGAGGAATCTACAGTAAGGATCACTTTGCTAGCATCAGGAGAGTAATCTAGAGGCATTAATGCTAGTGTAGATATTAGAGCATCCTTTAGAGATTGTATTGCCTAAGCCTGTTTAATATCCTAGCAGTACTCCACATCCTTCTTAAGCAGGGCAAACAAAGGTGATGCAATGTTGCTAAAGTGCTCGATCCAGATCCGATAGTACATATAGGCTCTAAGGAATCCTTATAATATAGTGATGTTCTTGCAAGCTAGCCACTATTAGATTGCTTTCACATACCTATCTATAGGTCTCTGCCTATCTTAGCTATAAATGTATCCTACTACTTTAAGGGCAGGAGCGCAGAAGTATGACTTTCCTCTAGATATAGTGTAACCAGATCGCTTAATGTTAGCTAGCACCCTATTAATCTATTACAGGTGTTAAAGCATATGCTTTTGTATGCTAGGCAGTGCAAGTTTAGTGAGATTCCCTATCCGAGGTAAATGCATAATGATGTCGTCTATAAAAGGGCTGGCCTTCTCTGCTAGATGCAGGTGTAGGATATGCATAACAGCTCGTATGAACTAAGCTACTAAATTTGTTGCTCCCTATAGTAGAGTCATTTGCTAAAGGAGTCTAAGGGGAGTTTGGATAGCAGTTATATCCCTGCTCGCTAGATGGAGCATGATCTGATCGTATCTAGAGAGGAAGTTTAGTAGGGTATATACAGATTGTCTAGTAATGTGCTCTGAGAATTCATCTATATTAGGAGGGAGCATAGCATCTCTAATAGTAATAGTATTAATGTTGGTTATAGAGTTGATTAGATAGTGTTTCTTATCCTTCTTCTGTACTAGGAACTAAGGATTGCAATAAGGCCTATAGCTTTGTTCTAGTACGGAAGCATCGATCTGTTACTAAAGCATAGATACTACTTTATCCTAAAGTCCCTTTAGTATAGGGAAACTTTTCGCCTACTAGGCCTTATGTTCTACTATATAGATGACTTACAGTAGTACCACCTATTCGTTATAGTAGCTAATCTCTGTAAAATCCTATGTAAGAGCCTTTTCCCTATTATATATTATTTCTTTTGATATCTCCTTCTCTTAGGGCTAAATGTCTTTATCTATCACTATCTTCTCCTAGCATACTATAGTGATATAGTAACCTTGCAGTTCTTACTAGTACCTCGGTTCGAACAAGTAGTCGTAAGGGCTAGGTGCTCTAATAGGATTAAGAGCGTAGCACTATTCTGCTAGGAGGTCTTACCTCTAATTCGGATTTCTATTAGGCATGCTCCTATCTAGAAGCGCAGTATCTAAAGGCCTGATTTTATCCACCTTCTTTTTGTATAGTGTATTTAGCTCTATAGCTCTGCTTTCTTGCTATTAGTGCGAAATGGTATACAGGCTGTATTCATCTTATCTCCTTAAGCATCGCCTAGTGCCTTCTCCTAGCGACGCCTAGAAGACATATATAAGGTCGACTAGCTCTATTGCACATATTTTTGAGGTCTGTTTGTCATTTTTTAAGTGTTTTTGTATTTTGGTAATAGCCTATACGCGAATGCGCTTATAAGGAAGTTTTAAACAATATCGACCTATAGGTCGGGAAAGATTATCCAGAGTTTCCCTAGCATTAGATAGTAAGGGAAGGGAAGCGCAGCAGCATTCATCAAGATATACATCAGCGCTATAAGGAAATTCTACATCAGTATACGTAGTATTGTTATTATCTAGTAATAGCATTCGGTTAGGTGTAGTGCTGGTTACTGCACCACCTTGCCTTCCTCCTAGCTGTTATCTTCTCTAAGCTCCTTCTTATACCTATTAATAGACCTTATCTCGTAAGTACGCATACTGTCCTCTATTATTATTAGAATAGTAATACAGCTAGATAGAGTCTAAGAGGTCGCTATAGAAGACTATAGTGCAAAGGGTTCTCTAAGAATCACTTCACTTATATAGTCCTTAGTGATAAGGAAGAGCATCTAGAAAGAGGTCTCTATCTCTTTAATAAATATGCAAGTCTCTACTATTCCTATAAAGAGGTTATTAGTTCTATTTGCTAAGATCAATTTGTTACCCTTTATTATAGGAGGGAGTAAGTTAATTAGCAGTCCTATGCGCAGTGTAAAGCTCTCCTTTATAACATTGATTTCGGCCCTAGAGTCGACTAGTGCCTGTACTACTTCTCTTCTAATCCATATAGAAATACGAGGACACTTCGCTTAGTACATTTTAATGTTCCTAAGGCGCTTATCAAGCTGCTTAGTTGTAAGTAGGGCTACAGACATTGTATTAGTAGCAGAGAATCTTTCTCGACCTATAGGTCGAGAAAGATTTTCGCTAGTAAGGCGCTCATCTAGAATGCTACTATTACTTCCTATAGTATCCTAACTGTTTATTAAGACATTCCCTCATCCTAGAGCTTTTAGTGCCTCTGCTGTCTCTTAGCGAAGAGGCTATATAAACAATTTGCGAACCCTAGGCATTAAGTTAATAGCATCTCGAATAGGGATGCTAACAAGTATATCCAAGATATGGTTTATTATCTAAATCTCTGTAGGAGTAGCATCCTCTTTGCTAAGTATATTGCCTAGTTGCTAGGCTCGAGGAGCCTATCTTGTATTATTAGGCTTTATAAGCAGAACACCTATCAGATAATCCTTATTAACATCTATAGAGTCCTGGGTTCTCTTCACATCCTAAGGAGGGAGAGTCTAGCCTTACATTTGTGAATCTTGTACTTTAGGAATATATTATTTAGATCGATCTGTATAGACAGTTAGAATGCGATCGCACTAAGGTAGTTTAGCAACCTTGCCTTTTCTCCTATTAATTAATAGTGCACAGATGGCTTTAATGCGAGTGCTATAGTACACTTCTTAATCAGAATCCTCTTTATTATTAAAAGGATACGACAGAGTAATAGCTCTGCCTGATAGTCCTATAGTTAGTTGCGCAGTAGCATCTACCTGATCCGCACTTAAGCTAAGGATATTAAGCAAGGTATCATATCTATTAGTTAGGAGCAATCTAGGCACCTCTCAGCCAGGATTAGCTATAGTCCTAAACAAAATGCGGTTATTCTGGCCAAAATGGATGTATCCTTACTATATCAGCTTATCGACCTACTAGCAGCGCATCACTATATAACTAGTCTTGCTATAACTATAACATTTAAGAGGTAGCTGCTATTCTGCGCTCCTGCTAGCATACTGCTGTTAAGGCGGAGTCTGTATAGCATTGTTTATCTAAAATGCCACCCTTTGCATTCTTTGTAGGTATCTATTATAATCAGCAATTGGTAGATTCAGCTTTAGCTCCAAACGAAGGCATCGCATCAGTATATCCCCTCTTTAAATTGAGGTAAGGTATATGAGATCAGGAGACTCAAATATCTTGAGGATCTCTATCTTTGTCAGCTTTATCTCCTTGAACTTCTCGACTATCTTATTAAGAGAGAGGGACTACTAATCCTACACTCCTCTCTATAAATCAGAGTATAGAGGTTCCTAGTACTTTAGTAAGGAAGGCAGTATAGATGCTATCTTTTCTGTAGGAAGAGCAATACATTAGGAGTTGTACTATTGATTTACAGCCCTCGAGACTGCTCTATTAATGTCCTCTATCTTAATAATACAGTATAAGGTAGCAGCTTAAGCAATGCTATCTACGAAGCTTACTACTTATTTAAAGTTGACCAGCTCTATATACATAGCCTAAATATGAAGCAAGCTGATTGCCTTCTCTATAATCTTCCTTAGGAGACTATATAGATACAGTATTGTCTTTTGGCTAGTAGAGAGTGTATTTCTAGCTTCTTTAATGCAAGAGGTAATAATCTAGAACTGCCTGCTATATAATAGGAGGTTATTATTATAAGGATGTTCCTTCACTTATAACACGAACTGCTCTAGAGCACCTTTAGTTATCAATATTCGCTTATTATTAACAGCTGTATACTTCGTTCGGAGCAGGCCCTAAAGAGTACTAAGGCTACTATTCGCTTAAGCGACAATTTGGCGAACCTTAGATCCTACATCTTTAGTATAGTAGTCTTCGAGGAGGTTATATACTCTCTTATCAGATACTTAGTATCTTTTGTAAAGCTGTATATATTCTTAAAGGAAAGTCGATAAGTTGTAGCTATCAAAGGTTAGAGACTTAAGAGACCTTAGAGCAGGAAGTAGCTAAATTGCTATAAAGCTCTATAAGTAAGATGTTAAAAGAGTTCTATCTCTATATCGTTAGGAAGGCTGTAACTCTGTTGTTTAGGCTTACTAAGTCGAGTCGAAAGGGATCCTATTAGGTATAATACCCTCTATAGCCTATAGCATAAATCTAGATAGAGTAGAAGGAAGAAAGTCCTAATCCGCTATGATTATAGATAGTCCTCTTCCTCCTACCTATAGTATAATAAAAAGACAAGAATAACAAACAGAAAGAAAGGTAGACTTAGTCTTAGGCACACACTTTCTCTAAATCCTTAGGTATTGCACTATATTTAATTGCTGGTTATATAGGCTATTCCTATATACTGTTTTTCATAAATGTTTTTGTTAGCTCTGTTGTTGTCTCTATTTCTGTGCTCTTCCTCGAAATACGGACTGTTGTACTACTATTATATGCCTATCTTAGAAGCATTTTCTTCTAGTAGCTAACTACTGAAATAGGTAAGTCATACTAATTAAGATTGTGACTGCTAGGATCTATATAGCTATCATCTATATAATCTGAAATAGGGGGTAAATCTAGATCGCTATCCAGATTCCTTTTCGAGCTGTTATTAGTAGCTCCTAGTGCTAAGGCTCTTATTGCCTTTTCCTATAGTAACCTATATTAGTTAGAGCTCTCTTAAAATTTATAGGGTTTCAAAAGCTCCTGCTGTTAGGGTTAAAGGGATGCCCCCCTTTTCTGGCCTCGTCCCTCGCTGTATTGTATCTGTGGTTGATGTCGTTCTGCTTATTCTATATTGTATTGTTCAAGTCGTACTGTTCTAGAAGGCAAGGTCGTTCTACAGAAGCAGTACTAAATATGTGGCTATATAGGTCGAGAAGTCAATTTAAAGCCTGAAGTTTATACAGCTATAAAAAACAATCTCGACCTATAGGTCGAGAAAGATTCAAGGCAGTATACTGAACCTCAGAACAACCATAACAGTACCAGAGTCACAATAGTCAAGTGGGAGAGCAGACTGTGTTTTTGGTGACCTCTGATTGTTATTATTGCTATATACAAAAGCGTGTAACTCCGATTTTATCTCTAAAAAACAAAACTCATCTCTGTATCTGAAAAACAAGGTGTCGCTGGTCTTCGCCCTTTAGGCAGTTAACAGCTAATATAGCTGTCTCCCACCTTTCGCTTTGAACTATGTCATGTATTAACCACATAACTGCAGAACGCTCATGCAAGAACCCAGAGCCTTATGCTTAAGACTTGTACCAAATCCCATCCTGATGTCGTACCCCACGACAATAGGTCCTCATTCTCGTTGCCTAACTATGACGATTCAGTATCTAGGGTATAATCGCCAGATTGTAGTAGATTCATTGGATCGAACTTAATGTTATGAGAGAGCGATGCATATGCAGAGACTCAATATAGTATTCAACAAGTTCGATACAGGAGTAAGAGGGTTCTAAGGCGGAAGCCGATGAAAGGACAGCGGCTTCCAATTCGGAGCACAGGCCATGCCTGCGCTATACTCCTTAAGGGCTCGCCCTTCACAATATGCCTACCTATTCTGAAGAAGACCTTACAACTGCTATAATAGCTTACTGTAATAGCGAATATACTTCGATCTAAAAGTGTACTTACATGTTTAATATCCTAGCTTCTACTCTCTCTGACTAACTCTCTATTAGAACTTCTTGCTCTAACTCGCACAAATTGCAAAAGATCCTCTTAACTACCAAAGAGGAGACTCTCTTAAAGATAATCACTCGCCTCTCGAAGTCCGGATTACCTATTACTCTTCTATTAACAAAAGATCTTACTAAAGAAATCTGCCTTTCCTGCTTCTGCTTAAGCTCGACTCCGACTTCCTACCCTCCTCTAGGTAGAAACTGGGTTAATAAGTTCTGAAAATGATATCCTAAGCTAAAGATAGTCTACTCTTGATCTCTAGATGCGAGCCGCTCTAAGGGAGTTAACTACTTAGTCGTAAATGCCTACTTTAGTGCCCTTATTGACCTTTTCCTCGAGAACTCCTACTCCTCTAATACGATTTTTAACATCAACAAGACTGGCTTCGCCCTTAGTACTACTTTACCTATCAAAGTACTTATAAGAGGAGGAGATACTAAGGTATTTAAGAAGATAAGCAGAAGGCAAGAGTGGATAACAGCAATTAAGTGTATTAGAGCCTTAAGAGTCGCCTTACCTCTGCTTCTTATCTTTAAGGCAAAATACACGAATAGTGCATAGATACTAGCCTCTATGCCCGAAAACTAGAAGTTCTTGATATCTACTAGCAGATAGACCTCTAATAATTACGCATATAAGTGATTAAATACTTTATTCGAGCCTAAAATGTGCTAAAATAACGGAAAATAGAGGCTATTACTTCTCGACAGATACAGATCTCACCTTATAGTGAGGTTTATTGCCTTTTATATCAATAAGACTATCGATCTTGTTATGCTACTACTGCATACTTTGCATATCCTATAACCCCTTGACATTAGTGTATTTAGCCCTCTAAAGCAGGCTTTATTGACTGAGATTGAGAAACTCTTCTGCTTAGATACTCGACGAATACCTTAAATCGAGTGGATAGAGGCCTATATAACAGCTATTGTCGTGGGGTACGACATCAGGATGGGATTTGGTACAAGTCTTAAGCATAAGGCTCTGGGTTCTTGCATGAGCGTTCTGCAGTTATGTAGTTAACACATGACATAGTTCAAAGCGAAAGGTGGGAGACAGCTATATTAGCTGTTAACTGCCTAAAGGGCGAAGACCAGCGACACCTTGTTTTTCAGATACAGAGATGAGTTTTGTTTTTTAGAGATAAAATTAGAGTTACACGCTTTGTATATAGCAATAATAACAATCAGAGGTCACCAAAAACACAGTCTGCTCTCCCACTTGACTATTGTGACTCTGGTACTGTTATGGTTGTTCTGAAGTTCAGTATACTACCTTGAATCTTTCTCGACCTATAGGTCGAGATTGTTTTTCATAGCTGTATAAACTTCAGGCTTTAAATTGACTTCTCGACCTATATAGCCACATATTTAGTACTGCTTCTGTAGAACGACCTTGCCTTCTAGAACAGTACGACTTGAACAATACAATATAGAATAAGCAGAACGACATCAACCACAGATACAATACAGCGAGGGACGAGGCCAGAAAAGGGGGGCATCCCTTTAACCCTAACAGTAGGAGCTTTTGAAACCCTATAAATTTTAAGAGAGCTCTAACTAATATAGGTTACTATAGGAAAAGGCAATAAGAGCCTTAGCACTAGGAGCTACTAATAACAGCTCGAAAAGGAATCTGGATAGCGATCTAGATTTACCCCCTATTTCAGATTATATAGATAATAGCTATATAGATCCTAGCAGTCACAATCTTAATTAGTATGACTTACCTATTTCAGTAGTTAGCTACTAGAAGAAAATGCTTCTAAGATAGGCATATAATAGTAGTACAACAGTCCGTATTTCGAGGAAGAGCACAGAAATAGAGACAACAACAGAGCTAACAAAAACATTTATGAAAAACAGTATATAGGAATAGCCTATATAACCAGCAATTAAATATAGTGCAATACCTAAGGATTTAGAGAAAGTGTGTGCCTAAGACTAAGTCTACCTTTCTTTCTGTTTGTTATTCTTGTCTTTTTATTATACTATAGGTAGGAGGAAGAGGACTATCTATAATCATAGCGGATTAGGACTTTCTTCCTTCTACTCTATCTAGATTTATGCTATAGGCTATAGAGGGTATTATACCTAATAGGATCCCTTTCGACTCGACTTAGTAAGCCTAAACAACAGAGTTACAGCCTTCCTAACGATATAGAGATAGAACTCTTTTAACATCTTACTTATAGAGCTTTATAGCAATTTAGCTACTTCCTGCTCTAAGGTCTCTTAAGTCTCTAACCTTTGATAGCTACAACTTATCGACTTTCCTTTAAGAATATATACAGCTTTACAAAAGATACTAAGTATCTGATAAGAGAGTATATAACCTCCTCGAAGACTACTATACTAAAGATGTAGGATCTAAGGTTCGCCAAATTGTCGCTTAAGCGAATAGTAGCCTTAGTACTCTTTAGGGCCTGCTCCGAACGAAGTATACAGCTGTTAATAATAAGCGAATATTGATAACTAAAGGTGCTCTAGAGCAGTTCGTGTTATAAGTGAAGGAACATCCTTATAATAATAACCTCCTATTATATAGCAGGCAGTTCTAGATTATTACCTCTTGCATTAAAGAAGCTAGAAATACACTCTCTACTAGCCAAAAGACAATACTGTATCTATATAGTCTCCTAAGGAAGATTATAGAGAAGGCAATCAGCTTGCTTCATATTTAGGCTATGTATATAGAGCTGGTCAACTTTAAATAAGTAGTAAGCTTCGTAGATAGCATTGCTTAAGCTGCTACCTTATACTGTATTATTAAGATAGAGGACATTAATAGAGCAGTCTCGAGGGCTGTAAATCAATAGTACAACTCCTAATGTATTGCTCTTCCTA
>JALDQA010000022.1:0-58900 GCA_023634325.1 Cladosporium cucumerinum
ATTGTTGAAGCTTCCACTGCTACAAAACCATCAGTTATTCAGTCTCTGCAGATAGCAAGAAGCACAATTACTATCAGCTTCGACTATTAGCTTACAGACAATAAGCTCGACCTGCTGGGCATTGTCGCTCACTATCTAGACAGCAATCTTGAGCTTAAGACTATTATACTCGCGCTTAAGCTAGCATATAGTCACAATGTGCAAGAACTCTAAGACACATTACTGTCTGTACTCTAGGAGTACAAAATCAGTAACAAGATCAGCTACTTCATTACAGACAATGCTGCAAACAACGATACTGCTTTGCACCTTTTATCCCATCATATCGACATCAGGCCAACCAAATAGAGATTGCATTGTAGCAGCTATGTGATCAACCTTGTTGTGAAGGCCATTCTATATGGTGTGGATAGCAAGTGCATACTCAATTCAGTTCTTTCAGAGGCAGATCATGAAGGCAACAGCGAACTGTCTGATACCTCGATAGTGTCTAAGTTCGAAGTAGCCCTACACTCTAAAGATGAAGCATTACGACTTAACGCCTGGCAGAGGAAGGGGCCGATTAGGAAGCTCTACAATCTTGTTGTGCACATCAAGAGCAGCTTAGTAAGACATTGCTTCTTCGAAGCTAAGCAAAGCGAAACAGATATATGGCTGTATCAAGTGATCGTTAATAGCAGGGTACAGTGGAATTCTGCTTGTAAGATGATCGAGCGTGCTTTCTAGGTCAAGGATGTATCACAACTGTACCAAGAGCACTTCAGGGGCAGCAGCACTGATTGCCTTGATAGCCGCAACTGCCTATTAGCAGACGACTAGCAAGAGCTGACAGAATTGCTCAAGCTGTTATAACCCTTGAAAGAAGCCTCCTTGAAAGTCCAGGCTGTAGCAAAAGATGGCCAGAATAGCGCGTTATAGCAGAGTCTGTCTATCCTAGACTGGCTGCTATCTACCATTGAGGGTCTTAAGAGAATGCTGCCTAGGAATTACTTCAGAGCATGTGTCAACCTCGATTAGAAGAAGCTAGACAAGTACTATGCGTTAAGTGATGCCACACTGGCATATCGTCTTGCGATATTCCTGCATCCATGTTTCAAACAGTATTGGTTCGAGCAGCATTAGGCAGGGAAGACGTCCTGGCTTAAGAGTGCGGATGAAGTCATAGAAATAGCGTAGCAAGATGCAAAGCAGTAATAGCCTAATAAAGTGATTGTATTGTTACTAAAGCAACAAGAGATGGACGCCTTTGATACTTACAACCATGACATCGATGACGATACAGATAACGACGAGTTGGCCTGCTACCTATAAGAGGAGCGTGCCCCACAAGGAACTCGCCTGCTAACCTGGTGGCATGAACACCACCACAGGTTCCCCCTTCTGAGGCATCTTGCTTTCGAGGTCCTTGCAGCACCTTCAAGCTCTTGCGCTGACGAGCGAATTTTTTCGATGGCTGGAGACATCGTCAATGACGAGCGACTGAACACAATAGAAGAGTTGGCGGAGGCTTATCAAGGGCTACGCAGCTGGTACTCTAAAGGACTACTATAATCGATGCACTAGTTAACAATGCTAAGTACCTTTGGGGACTATGCACCGAACGAACGATGAACACAGAAGTAGACCCTGAACAAATGAACAAAACCTGTTAGATTAGCCAAACAAACGAGCAGTACGCCTGTTCGGTATTCGTTTGTTCACTGCCCACCCTGCATAGGCATCTTTGCCCCACTAGCCAGCTACTATAGTCAGGCGCTAGATGATCTGGTCAGAAAGTTAGAAGGCTACACGAGCATTAGCAAGCGAGATTTCTTCTCGCTCTTCCAGCCGGCCTTCGAGGCGACGTTCACAAAAGAGAACATAGCATTGGCTTGGTCGAAGAGCGGGATCTGGCCCTTTGATCCTCAGAAAGTGCTTAAGTCCTTCCCTAAAGCGCAAAGTGCTAGGACCAGGTCTCGACGAAGCACACAACGCTCGAGTAACAGCCCACCTAGCGTATACGACTCATTGTCGAAGATAAAGCGGCTCAGAAGCATGCTTAATGCTAGCTCGACACACAGCAACTACAAGATGCAAAAGATGCTGCAGAGGCTTAGCGACACAGTCCTCGGTCTCTCAGCGAAGCTTGTATCAGCAAATTTGCGAGTGAAGCATCTAAGCGAGTCTCTTTGCGAAGAGGAGGGGCAGAAAAAGAAGAGATAGAAAGTTGTAGATGAGCTAAGGGAGTCGGACCCATCTGAGACGTTGTTCATAAGCCCTTCCAAAATCCAAAGGACACAAGACATTGCATCGAGCAGAGAACTAGAAAAGCAGCAGTTGCAGGATAAGAAGGAGGCCAGAGCGCAAGCGCGCGCTCAAGAGAAGGCACATAAGGAATTAGAAGCGCAGAGAAGACGAGATGAGCGAATTGCAGCTGCTTGTGCTCGCAAGGCAGCAGCAGCTCAAAAGAAGGCAGCAGCACAGGCAGCACAAGAGGCCAGGAGAGCTCACAAGCAGCTCCAGAGTCGACCTAGAACTACCAAAAGACAGTCACGAAGTCATTCGAAGAGAAGAATAGCTACTCAGAAGCCTGTAAATGTCCTACCAGAACTGACAGTAGCAAAGCCTGTCCAGCTGGTAGTGATAGCGAGTGGCTGGGCAGTGCGCTGCCCAGCTCGTTTTGATATATGAAGATACTGCCGAATAATAGAGCGATGTTTATTTTTCATATTATTGTATAGTCACAGAATTCTAGACAATTTTGCTTAAGTTGTGTACTATTGAAGTTTGTTAGTGTGAAGTGCATCGAGCATGCTTGAAGTGTGTCCGTGCTTGAAGTGTGGAGTAATGTTATGCGCGACGTCTAGGGAGCACCAAGACCTATAGTCCTTCGCGCATGTGAAGCAAGTGACCCTGCAGGTCATTACATGAATGCCTACACCTACCCCTCAGGTAATACTGCTGCCTATTACGACTCCGAAAGACCTCGACTGCTCCCTACTAGATAGTTCGCTGCTAGAAGGTACAGAGCTATAGGAAGCGATATTACTAGTTAACTCAATCATTCATTCTTCTACTGTCAAGACTCCTATAAAGCGATATATCGAGCGATTAGGAGTAGCTTTCGAAAGGACGACTTCGGAGAATACTCTTTTACGAAAGAAACTCACTAAGTATAAGGAGTTGTTCTGAGTATGTAAGGAACGTAAAAAGGGAAAGCATATAGTATTAAAAGGGAAGTTCGTCTTTAATACGAAGGAAATTCTTGAACTTGTCGAAGAAGCAGAAGCAGAGGCATTAAAGCGAAAGTCGAAAAAGAGACGAACAATAAGAGCTATAATGTCGTGGGGTACGACATCAGGATGGGAATTGGTACAGGTCTTAAGCATAAGGCTCTGGTTTCTTGTATAAGTGTTCTGCGGTCAGATAGTTAACACGTGACAGGGTTCAAAGCGAAAGGTGGGAGATAGCTATATTAGCTATCGACTGCCTGAAGGGCGAAGACCAGCGACACCTTGTTTTTCAGACACAGAGATGAGTTTTGTTTTTCAGAGATAAAGTCGGAGTTACACGCTTTGTATATAGCAATAATAACAATCAGAGGTCACTAAAAACACAGTCTGCTCTCCCACTTGATTATTGTGACTCTGGTACTGTTATGGTTGTTCTGAAGTTCAGCGCACTACCTTGAATCTTTCTCGACCTATGGGTCGAGATTGTTTTTTTTATAGCTATATAAACTTTGGGCTTCATATTGACTTCTCGACCTACACAGCCACATATTTGGTGCTGCTTCTGTGGATCGACCTTGCCTTCTAGAACAGTACGACTTGAACAATACAAAATGGAATAAACAGAACGACATTAACCACAGATACAATACAGCAAGGACGAGGCCAGGGGAGGGGGCATCCCTTTGACCCTGACAGCAGGAGCTTTTGAAACCCCACAAATTTCAAGGGAGCTCTGACCAACATGAGTTACTATAGGAAAAGGCAACAAGAGCCTTAGCACCTAGAGCTACCAATAACAGCTCGAAATGGAATCTGGATAACAATCCAGATTTACGCCCTGTTTCAGACTATGCAGATGATAGCTGCATAGATCCCAGCAGTCACAATCTTAATCAGTGTGACTTACCTATTTCAGCAGTCAGCGACTAGAAGAGAATGCCTCCGAGACAGGCATATAACAGCAGTGCAGCAGTCCATATTACGAAAACAATAGAAGAGAGGACGATGATAGAGCTGACAAAAACATTCATAAAAAACAGCATATAGGAACAGCCTATACAAACATTAGTCAAATATAGTGCGATTCCTAAGGATTCAGAGAAGGCATATACCTGAGACTAAGTCCACCTTTCTTTCTGTTTGTTATTCTTGTCTTTTTATTATACTATAGGTAGGAGGAAGGGGACTATCTGCAATTATAGCGGATTAGGACTTTCTTCCTTCTGCTCTATCTAGATTTATGCTATAGGCTACAGAGGGTATTACACTTAGCAGGATCCCTCTCGACCTAACTCAGCAAGCCCAAACAACTGAGTCATAGCCTTCCTAATAACATAGAGATAGAACTCCTTCGACATCTTACTTATAGAGCTTTATAGCAATTTAGCCACTTCCTGCTCTGAGGTCTCTTAAGTCTCTAACCTTCGATAGCTATAACTTGTCGACTTTCCTTCGAGAATATACACAGCTTTGCAAAAGATACTAAGTATCTGATGAGAGAGCATATGACCTCCTCGAAGACTATTATACTAAAGATGTAGGACCTGAGGTTCGCCAAATTGTCGCCTGAGCGAATAGTAGCCTCAGCACCCTTTAGGGCCTGCTCCGAATGAAGTATGCAGCTGCTAATAATGAGCGAAAATTGACAACTAAAGGCGCTCTAAAGCAGTTCGTGTTATAAGCGAAGGAACGTCCTTATAATAATAACCTCCTATTATATAGCAGGCAGTTCTAGATCATTACCTCCTGCATTGAAGAAGCTAGAAACACACTCTCTACTAGCCGAAAGACAACACTATATCTATATGGTCTCCTAAGGAAGATTATAGAGAAGGCAATCAGCTCGCTTCACATTCAGGCTATGCATATAGAGCTAGTCAACTTTAAACAAGTAGTAAGCTTCGTAAACAGCATTACTCAAGCTGCTACCTCACGCCATATTATTAAGATAGAGAATATTAATAGAGCAGTCTCGAGGGCTATAAATCGATAGTGCAAACCCTAATGCATTGCCCCTCTTACAGAAAAGATAGCATCTACACTGCCTTCCTTGCTAAAGCACTAGGAACCTCTGTACCCTGACTTGCAGAGAGGAGTGCAGAATCAGTAGTCCCTCTCTCTCGATGAGATGGTCGAGAAGTTCAAAGAGATGAAGCTGACAAAGATAGAGATCCTCAAGATGTTTGAGTCTCCTGACCTCATGTACCTCACCTCAATTCAAAGAGGGGATATACTGATGCGATGTCTTCGTTTGGAGCCAAAGCCGAATCTACCAATTGCTGATTATAATGGATACCTGCAAAGAACGCAAAGAGTGGCATTTCAGACGAACAATGCTAGGCAGACTCTGCCTCAACAGCAGTATACCAGCAGGAGCGCAGAATAGCAGCCACCTTTTAAATGCTATAGCTGTGGCAAGACCAGTCATACAGTGACGCGCTGCTAGCAGGTCGACAAGCTAGTATAGCAAGGATACATCCATTTTGGTCAGAACAACCGCATTGTGTTTGGAACTGTAGCTAACCCTAGCCGAGAGGTGCCTAGATTGCCTCTAACTAATAGATATGATGCTTTGCTTAATAACGTCACTGTAGGGGAGTCGGGTCAGTAGGGGAGTTGGGTCAGTACGCAGGCAGGATCACAACTACGCAGTGCATACTGATCTAAACCCCGAGCATGATCAGATATACCTAGGGTGACCCGACTCCCCTACTGACCCGACTCCCCTACAGTGACGTTAGCTAACTCTGTAGCAAAAGCTTGCACAGTCTGTCCCTCGCTCTGCCTTACATTCTCGTATGCTACAGTTGTACTAAGGCTGCAATTCACAGGATCCTCGACTGCATCAAGCATAAAGGACCTGAAATCCTCCCAACTATAGCTGTCTAACTCCTAAAGGCTATAGTTCTGATGCCATGTCTCATGCAGCTCGCCTGCGAGGAATATGACACCATACAGGATCTTCTCACGCTCCGAGCTGTAAGCCTTAGGAGCAAGAGCAAAGACAAGCTTAAGAGATCGGATGAAGTCCCTAGCCTCTTTTAAGGTCTTCCCCTTAAAAGTATCTGGCTCCTTTAAACGCGGTCTGCTTAAGGTCCCCCTGCGTACTATAGGGTTCCTGAATGCGCTGCCTACGATACTCCTTGCTTCGCTATTGTTCTCGTATCCGACATCGCTATTAGCGCTAGCAATAGGAGTGTAGCCTGCATTACGCGCCCTGCATAATACATCTAGCTGTTGCTCTATTGCTGTAATCTCCAGCTCTTGCTATAGTATGTCGCGTCTGCAGCGCACGCGTACTGCCTGTGCTACCTCTGCAGCCTCCTCATTGACCTCCTTCTGTAGCCCTAGGTCTGCATCTCGCAGGTCAGAGTCGATAGGAGTCGCTTCTGGGTCGCTTGCATCTAGCGCGTATTTAACATGCTCGTCGGTTACATCTATGATGTTCAATGGGCTGCGAAGGTAGAAGAACGATCAGAATTGTTAAAGGAATACTAAGTAGTATATTTAAAAGAGGTATCTTGTAACGTAGTGAACACCAAAGCAAGCACTGCTTTCGTACAAAGACTGATCGTTGCTTCCTCGCTGCTGTCCAGCATGCGAGTCGCACATATCGCGCTGGCTGCTGCCAAGCGCAGTACAGGCTGTGCCCTGCACGTGACCTTAGACTTCATCCTAAGGACTCCTGTAACATCCCTTTAGCACAGAGAAACTTTTCGCCTGCTAGGCCTTGTATTCTATTGTGTGGATGACCTATAGTAGTACCACCTATTCATTATAGCGACCAATCTCTGTGAAATCCTATGTAAGGGCCTTCTCCCTGTTGTATATCATTTCTTTCAATATCTCCTTCTCTTAGGGCTAAATGTCTTTATCTATCACTATCTTCTCCTAGCGCGCTGTAGTAATATAATAACCTCGTGGTTCTTGCTAGTACCTCGGTTCGAACAAGTAGTCGTAAGGGCTAGGTGCTCTGATGGGGTTAAGAGCGTAGCACTGTTCTGCTAGGAGGTCTTCCCTCTAATTCGGATTTCTGTTAGGCATGCTCCTGTCTAGAAGCGCAGTATCTAAAGGCCTGATTTTGTCCGCTTTCTTTTTGTATATTGTGCTTAGCTCTATAGCTCTGCTTTCTTACTATTAGTACGAAATGGTATACAGGCTGTATTTATCTCGTCTCCTTGAGCATCGTCTAGTGCCTTCTCCTAGCAACATCTGGAAGATATGCACAAGGTCGACTAGCTCTGTCGCACATGTTTTTAAGGTCTGTTTGTCATTTTCTAAGTGTTTTTGTGTTTTGGTAATAGCCTGTGCGCGAATGCGCTTAAAAGGGAGTTTTGAACAATATCGACCTATAGGTCGAGAAAGATTATCCGGAGTTTCCTTAGCATTAGTTAGTAAGGGAAGGGAAGTATAGTAGCATTCATCAAAACATACATTAGCGCTGTAAGGATTTTCCGTATCAGTATGTGTGGTGTTGTTATTATCTAGCAATAGTATTCGGTTAGGTGCAGCGCTAGTTACTATACTACCTTACCTTCCTCCTAGCCGTCATCTTCTCTAAGCTCCTTCTCATACTTATTGATAGACCTTATCTCGCAAGTATGCATACTGTCCTCTGTTATTATCAGGATAGTAATGCGACCAAATAGAGTCTGGGAGGTCGCTATAGAAGACTGCAGTGCAAAGGGTTCTCTAAGAATCACTTCACTTATACAGTCCTTAGTGATAAGGAAGGGCGTCTAGAAAGAGGTCTCTATCTCTCTGATAAACATGCGAGTCTCTGCTATTCCTATAAAGGGGTTACTAGTTCTATTTGCTGAGATCAATTTGTCGCCCTTTATTATAGAAGGGAGCGAGTTGATTAGCAGTCCTATGCGCAATATGAAGCTCTCCTTCATAATATTGATTTCGGCCCTAGAGTCGATTAGTGCCTATACTGCTTCTCTCCCAACCTATATAGAGATGCGAGGATACTTCGCTTAGTACATCTTAACATTCCTAAGGCGCTTATCAAGTTGCTTTGTTGTTAGTAGGGCTATAGACATTGTGTTAGTAGCAGAGAATCTTTCTCGACCTATAGGTCGAGAAAGATTTTCGCTAGTAAGGCGCTCATCTAGAATGCTACTGTCGCTTCCTATAGTATCCTGACTGTTCATTAAGACATTCCCTCGTCCTAGAGCTTTTAGTGCCTCTACTGTCTCTTAGCGAAGAGGCTGCATAAACAATTTGCGAACCCTAGGCATTAAGTTGATAGCATCTCGAACAGGGATGCTAACAGGCATATTCAAGATATGGTTTATTACCCGAATCTCTGTAGGGGCAGTATCCTCTTTGCTAAGTACATCGCCTAGTCGCTAGGCTCGAGGAGCCTGTCTTGCATTATCAGGCTTTAGAGGCGGAATGCCTATTAGGTGATCCTTATCAACATCTATAGAGTCCTAGGTTCTCCTTACGTCCTGAGGGAATATCCGGCCTTACATTTGTGAGTCTTGTACTTTAGGAATATACTATTGTGGCTGTGTAGGTCGAGAAGTCAATTTGAAGCCTGAAGTTCATACATCCATAAAAACAATCTCGACCCATGGGTCGAGAAAGATTCAAGGTAGTATACTGAACCTCAGAACAACCACGACAGTACCAGAGTCACAATAGTCAAGTGAGAGAGCAGACTGTGTTTTTGGTGACCTCTGATTGTTATTGTTGCTACACGCAACGCGTGTAACTCCGATTTTATCTCTAAAAAACAAAACTCATCTCTGTATCTGAAAAACAAGGTGTCCCTAGTCTTCGCCCTTCAGGCAGTCAACAGCTAATATAGCTGACTCCCACCTTTCGCTTTGAACCATGTTACGTGTTGACCACGTGACTGCAGAACGCTCATTCAAGAACCCAGAGCCTTATGCTCCAGAATTGTACCAATTCCTATCCTGATGTCGTACCCCACGACACTTCCTCCCCTGCTAACCATAGCATCGTCCTATGATGCCAAAAGAAGTTAAAGAAAAAGGAAAACAAAAAAAAAATTCAAAAGTCATCAATCCCAGAATTCCGAGTGGAGCCTTTCTTAACCTATGGGTCGAGAAAGATTTTAGCCACGCCTATTTTAAAGTTCCCATTCCCACCTACCGGGAGACATGCCACCAGCAGAACTGCCAGGGGACTGTACATCAGAGAAGTAGGGACTGCCAGATTGAGAGCGACGAGAACCTGAAGACTGTATCGATCCGCTACAGCCCCGAGTTCCCTGCGCTGGGTTGTCGTTATCGTCGGAAGAAGACAAAGATGACAAAGGCCTATCACTTGCTAACGAAGATAAGGAGCGAGTGCGAATAGTGATACCAGATTGGATAGATGACACTAAACTATCACAAGCATTCTTAAAGACATCGAGACGCTTAGCCTTCTTGGTTGAGCGCTTCTCTCCATCTAGGGGAAGCTCATAATTGTCAAGCTCATATATGCGGTTCTCTTTGTTTATCTGGTATAGATCCTGAAGCTCAGATTAAGGGCGAGTGTTGCAATTGTAAGTAGCATCTACAGCATCAGCTCCAAGAGTGATCACTTTCTGCGCTAAGTTAAACTGAGGGTAGGCCCTGAAGAAGGATTTGGAACTGTAGGACATCTTCTCTAGCTCAACCATCTTGTCGAATAGTCTATCGCTAGCGAACGTGCTAGTGCTAACCATCTTAGCCAGAATGCGAACTCTGCAGTGAGTAACAAAGTCACGGACTGTAGACTAGAAGTCGTTACTGTTGTAGGTGCGGTCTTTCTATCTGTAGAATACGTTGCCTATCTCCAAACGAACAGCTCTATCATCCCAGGGGCGTTGAGCTACTAAGGCATCGCAGACTGGACTCACATCCGTGATTCGCACAAAAGCTAGGAAGGGAGTGCTAACTTCGCCATATTTGTATGGGTATCCTGAGGGAGTCTTGGGCGGAGCAACGCCAGTAGCATAAGCGATGCAGAGCTCATTAAAGGTAGGGCCTTTAGGTACCTCTGCGGAACCCTTGCCTGCTAGGAAGCCCACATACCATAGATAGATAGCACAGCGAAGCTTCGTACTACGAGCAGTAGAACCATGTAGAAGGAGAGGCGAAGTGAGGCGAATCTAAGCAGTAACACAAGGGTGAGGAGCCTAACGAACGTTCAATAAGCCAACCATAGTAGCATCCAGAATAGTGTTGTTTATTTGCTTGACAAACCCGTCACCCAGCTTACCCTTCTTCTCAAGGAGGTTAATGAACCTCCTGATCTTTGCCATGTTGTTAAAGCCAGTACAAAGCTCAGTGCAGTTGTTGTTGTCTTCGTCATCCAGAGAGAGGGATCCCTGCCACTGATCCTTACCCTTGCCTTCAGCAGCGAGTGCACGCAGGTTCCGATCAAGGTGGCGGAACCCAGTGCTCTGTCCTTGTGTGGCGTACTTCACGTAGTAAGGGCTGGTTATAAGTGCAAACAAGTGGTCGCTGCGAGCCACCACATTAAGCAACCAGTACCCAGGATCCTAACGAACAACTTGTTGAGCAAGGCTCCCAAACTGGTTTCGTTGCCATCCCATCTCAATACGTTGCTCACGCTGGTGCCAGTGGTACATATGGAATTCCACACGCATAAGTGCAAGCATTCTAGATTGCTTCAGATAGTCCATCATATTGTTCGATTTGAGGCTCCCATAGCTGCCTCGCAATCTATTTTCGTAGTTGTCCTTAGTTATACCTATAGCTAGGGCGATCTTGATAGCGTAGCTCTCTATGAATCTGAAAGGTCCATCAAAAACCTCTGCACGGAAAGGCACACGCCTTGGGAAAAAGCAGTATACCCCTAGAGTGTCACCCTCAACAGCAGGACGGCATCCCTTACGCCACTAGTTGAAATGTCTGTCCTTGGTTTGAAGAGCCTCCAGGCCTCCCTCAGAGTCCTTTCCAGCCATCATGGTCTCAATTCGAGTAAGGAGTTCATCCTAGGTCGCCGAATTGGTCATCATACCAAGAGCAGCTCTAAGTCGCTGCGTGTGCTTCTAGCAAAGCTTCTTGTTGTTCTGTCCACCAAGGCGACCAACCACAGAGACCTGCTTCAGAATAGCACAGCGCTCTGCAGTAGTCTTAGCCTAAATTGGAAGGTTGTTGATATAGTCGATAATGAACTGTGGTACCTTTGCAAAGCACTTGAGGTCGCTACTGCTACAGGTAGATGTGTTGCAGTGCCTGCCAGTAGGCCCTATCATATCGAGTCGCTGTTTACGCCTCTCAGGCGGCTGTGGTGTGCCATGAACACTCATGTTGGCAACAAAGTCGCTTAGGCTGCCGATAGAAGGAGAAGGAGAATCACGGAGTCCTACACTGCTAGCAATCCTGCTGCTTAGGAAAATGCCTAGAGAAGCCACTCCTTGAGACGGACTAGCATAAACAGCAAACTCTGGATCAGCATAGATACCATCGTCATTCCGAATCAAGAGATGTTCCTGCGCACGTCGGTCCAGGTTGGTAGTGCTCACACTGTTTAATGTGCTATAGGTAGTAGCCTTGTTATAATCACAGGTGAGAAGGATACGCTTGCTTGACACTCCCTGGTTGCGTGTCTGACCAACGCTATCAAGCCTGTCTAGCAGGGCCACGTTCAAGCGCTTGATCACATCACCAGGAGTATTCTTGTTAGCGCGTACCTGCCTACAGACTGCCCAAAGGGAACGAGTAGCCTTGTCTGATGTGCATATTGACTTGATAGAGTGATTGCTCGCAATTGAAGGGTACACTGCCTGAATGCCATCCCAGGCCTCTTTCTTGCGGTTACGCATACTCTTGCCGAGCTCTGCTAATTAGTGGAATTCTAGAAAGTCCTCAGGGAGGCTGTTTAGGACCCGGCTACTAGGATTGTTGTTCTTCTATGCAGTGTCGCAGTCGCAGTAGTCGTAGAAACGCGAGGCAAGATCCGCAATCTCGCTTAAAGCTGTATCAGCAAGTTCGAGCAGGCTATACTGTATAGCTCCACGAACTGCTAGCGTTTGCTTGTTGAGGAAGGAAATGAGGTCTTCCAAAGTCACCTTCGTGCTCTTAGAGCAGAAGTTACGGAGTTTGTCATAAGAAATGTTGCCTACAGCAACAAGAGCATGCATGCTATTAGCTGCTGCATTGGTAGCTTCCAGGTTCGTAGGTCGCTGTGTAATAGCGCGCCGAGGAGGGTTCTGAGGGGTGCGGGGGGTTTGCGATGCCATAGTGGCTGAGGGAGGAAGCCGATAACCGCAAAATCGGCCGAGTGAGAAAGGTAGAGGGTGTGCCTTTGTGTTATCGAGTCGAGTCGTGAGTGCGAACAAAGGTAGGGGGGGAGAGGGTAGTTGTTAGTACGGTTAGAGAGAGGAAGTCGTCAGTGTAGGAGGGCAGCTGGTTAATATGTTTTCCCAGACATCCAAACAGCATTAGCGCCCTTTTTGTAGCAAACAGGAACAGTCGGCTCGTGAATATCAAACAGGCAGCTCATGACCATCAAATGCGCCTTTTAAGGCTTGTGATTGGCCTGTCAGTGAGTCCGTAAGCAACAGTCACCTCCTTTGAAGTGAAAGAGTTCCTTCATCACAACTAAAGGAGTTCTTTCCTCACAAGTGAAGGATTCAGAGGAAGCATCCCTTCTTTTCACGTGACTTTGCCAAACCTATCCTCCACTACTATTAACTGAGGTATTAAACACCTCCCCTGCTAACTACAGTGTTCGCAGCATGTGATGCTTCTAGTTCTCAGCGCTGTTCCTGTGACGTAGGGGCTTCTTGTTGAGTTGAGGAGTGCTGAGCACCTTAGAGTGAAGTGTGAAGCACGCATCGTTGGTTTACTGCAGGTTTATTGCAGGCTAAGGAGTCTCCGATCAATATCGACCCATAGGTCGAGAAAGATTGTTATAGCCGTTTCTTAGCCGATGCAACCCTGTACTCGCTCATCTGTTCTGTCTCGAAAAGGAAAAAAGAAAAAAAAGAAAGAAGAAGGGAATGTCCAGGAATCTAAGGAGGTTCTTAAGTACCACACAGGCTAGTGCTTAGAAAATAAATGAATGTCGATCTAAGGGTCGAGAAAGTTCTAACGCCAGTTGCCTAAGAAAAACGCCAGGTAATCAAAATCGGAGGTTGCTAGGAACCTATAAGGAGTTATCTGATACACTCCCGTCGTCCATATCGACATCGCTATTCTCCTAGATTATCGGAATGTTCGCTAAGTCAGAGTGAGGCCGAGGAATCTCGACTGTAGGATGACGACCATTATATGCCTAATTCATGTAAGTCGAAGGCAGACTTCTCTGATCAGTTGCTTATCATTAAGAGTATTGATACTGCTGAGGTTCTTCTGCTACTCTGTCTTCTTCAGTTCGTAACTTCAGAAGCTTTAACCGCTTTCCTACAAATGTTCTAGTCAGTTTAGTACCATCTAGCTCAGCCAGTCGATAACTGCTAAATGTCTGAACTGTTGTTAGTATACGGTATAGACCAAGCTAGTAGGGATGAAGTTTCAGGGCCGAAGATTTGTTAACCTCTCGGCGAGAGTCCTAGAGCAACACAAGGTCGCCTACTTTGAACTCCTCTGTTCGAATGCGATACGAGTCATTATAGGATTCCTTATTAGCCTCTCGCTGCCTGCGTACATAGAGCAACACTTCCTCTAGGGCTTTATCCCGCCTGTCTAGTTAAGCATAGCGAGCAGCGAGAAGATCCGTAATAGATCTTACAGCATTTCAAGCGATTATCTGCCATAAACCAACGTCGATCTTAATAGGAAGTATGTGTTCAGCTCCATAGATGACCCGAACAGGAGTCATTCTAGTAGTCGACTTGACAGTTGTTCGATCAGCCCACAACATCGCAGGTAAGGCATCAATCCACCTAGCTCCTGTAGTAGCTATGTGCTTAGCCAGCCTATTCACAACAGGCTGATGTCCCTTCTCTATTATGCCATTTGCCTGAGGGTGATACGCTGATGTCCAGGTATGCTTGATTCCGTACTGAGCAAGAAGCTCATTAGTAAGTGCTTTGTTCTCTAGACCACCGTCGCTTACTAAGCGTAACAGCATTCTATGCCTACAGATGATATCCTCAAATATGAACTTTGAAACATTCTTTAAGTCATTCTCGCGAAGGGCTCTTCCTTCAACCTATTTAGACAGATCCTCCCTTCCTAGTACAAGGTACGAGTATCCTATGCATAGCAGCATATAAACGATATCGATAGCCCACTTCTCTCCTATACAGGAGGACCAGGTAGGGTAGAGAGCCTCGTCTGACCGATTATGTGCTCGGGTCTAGTAGGAGAAACAGGTGTTAACGTACTTTTCCACATCCTTAAACAGGCTAGCCTAGTAGAATCGATCAGCAATCCTTCGGTAGGTACCTTCTCTCCCTCGATGGCCACTTTCATCATGCAGTTCACGAATGATGTCTCTTCGTTTATCTAAGTCATCTACCACACGCCTTAGGGGAGCATTCTTGTTCTGCCTTCTAAATAGGTGCCTTCCCTACACGAGATGTTTTAGGGCTTCCTTCTTGAATGTAACAAACTCCTTTATAGAGAGTTCTGGAGGCCGTTGAAGTGTGGTAAGCTAAAGAGCGTATTGCTAGGACTTCTCGCTATATTCAGGAAGGAGAACGTTCTCTGGTATAGTAGCTGCAGGGCTGATCTGCATACTGCTAAGTTCGTAGTCGACAAAAGCATCTAAGTTATCTTGTCGTGCATTGACTGTATTATCGTCCTATGATATGCGCGACAATGCATCAGCAACGACGTTCTGTTTCTTAGGTATGTGCTGCACATCAAAATCCCAGAGTCTTATCTATGTAAGCTAACGAGTCACTAAGGCTCCAGGCAAGTCAGTTGCAGTTCTGTTAAGCTAGGCGACTAGCGTATTTGCATCAGTTTCTACAGTGAATCGGATCCTGTATAGCCACAGTCTGCATTTGCGTAGCATGTGTAGGAGGGAACGACACTTAAGCTTCATAATGTCGTACTTCTTCTCTGCAGCAGTCCAGAGTCCACTCTCGTACCTGTATAGATGCCTTTTTCCTTATTGATTAAGTTGTATCAACACTCTACCGAACCCAGTTACAGAGGAATCTACAGCAAGGATCACTTTGCCAGTATTAGGAGAGTAATCCAGAGGCATCAATGCTAGTGCAGATGTTAGAGCATCCTTCAGAGATTGCATTGCCTGAGCCTGTTTAATATCCTAACAGTACTCCACATCCTTCTTAAGCAAGGCAAACAAAGGTGATGCAATATCGCTAAAGTGCTCGATCCAGATCCGATAGTACGTACAGGCTCTAAGGAATCCTCGTAACGTAGTGATGTTCTTGCAAGCAGGCCACTATTAGATTGCTTTCACATATCCATTTGTAGGTCTCCGCCCATCTTAGCCACAAATGTACTCTACTACTTCAAGGGCAGGAGCGCAGAAGTGTGACTTTCCTCTAGATACAGTGCAACCAGATCGCTCAATGTCAGCTAGCACTCTATTAATCTATTGTAGGTGTTGAAGCATATGCTTTCGTACGCTAGGTAGTGCAAGTTCAGTGAGATTCCCTGTCCGAGGTGAATGCACAATAATGTTATCTACAAAAGGACTAGCCTTCTCCGCCAGGTGCGGGTGTAGGATATGCATAACAGCTCGCACGAACTGAGCTACTAAATTTGTTGCTCCCTATAGTAGAGTCGTTTGCCGAAGGAGTCTAAGGGGAGTTTGGATAGCAGTTATGTCCCTGCTTGCTAGATGGAGCATGATCTGATTGTATCTAGAGAGGAAGTCTAGCAGGGTGTATACAGGTCGTCCAGCAACGTGCTCCGAGAATTCATCTACATTAGGAGGGAGCATAGCGTCTCTGATAGTAATAGCATTAATGTTGGTAGCAGAGTTGATTAGTCAGTGCTTCTTATCCTTCTTCTGTACTAGGAACTAAGGATTGTAGTAAGGTCCGTGGCTTCGTTCTAGCACAGAAGCGTCGATCCATTACTGAAGTATAGATACTACTTCATCCCGAAGTCCCTTCAGTATAGGGAAACTTTTCGCCTGCTAGGCCTTGTATTCTACTGTGCAGATGACTTGCAGTAGTACCACCTATTCGTCACAGTGACCAATCTCTGTGAAATCCTATGTAAGGGCCTTCTCTCTGTTGTATATCATTTCTCTCAACATCTCCTTCTCTCAGGGCCAAATATCTTCATCTATTACCATCTTCTCCTAGCGTGCTGTAGTAATACAGCAACCTTGTGGTTCTTGCTAGTACCTCGGTTCGAACAAGTGGTCGTAAGGGCTAGATGCTCTGATAGGATTAAGAGCACAGCGCTGTTCTGCTAGGAGGTCTTGCCTCTAATTCGGATTTCCGTTAGGCATACTTCTATCTAGAAGCGCAGTATCTAAAGGCCTGATTTTGTCCGCCTTTTTCTTGTATAGTATGTTTAGCTCTATAGCTCCGCTTTCTTGCTATTAGTGCGAAATAGTATACAGGCTGTATTTATCTCGTCTTCTTAAGCGTCGCCTAGTGCCTTCTCCTAGCGACGCCTAGAAGATATGCATAAGGTCGACTAGCTCTATCGTACATATTTTTAAGGTCTGTTTGTCATTTTTTAAGTGTTTTTGTATTTTAGTAATAGCCTGTATGCGAATGCGCTTATAAGGAAGTTTTAAACAATATCGACCTATAGGTCGGGAAAGATTATCCGGAGTTTCCCTAGTACTAGTCAGTAAGGGAATAGAAGCGCGATAGCATTCATCAAGACACACATCAGCGCCACAAGGAAATTCTACGTCAGCATGCGTAGTGTTGTTATCGTCTAGCGATAGCGTTCGGTTAGGTGTAGCGCCGGTTACTGTACCACCTCGCCTTCCCCCTGGCCGTCATCTTCTCTAAGCTCCTTCTCGTACCTATTGATAGACCTTATCTTGCAAGTACGCGTACTGTCCTCTGTTGTCATCAGGATAGTAACGCAGCCAGATAGAGTCCGAGAGGTCGCTATAGAAGACCGCAGTGCAAAGGGTTCTCTAAGAATCACTTCACTCGTACAGTCCTTAGTAATAAGGAAGGGCGTCCAGAAAGAGGTCCCTGTCTCTCTAATAAACATGCGAGTCTCCGCCATTCCCATAAAGGGGTTACTAGTTCTATTTGCTGAGATCAATTTGTCGCCCTTTATTGCAGGAGGGAGCGAGTTGATTGGCAGTCCTGCGCGCAGTGCGAAGCTCTCCTTTATAACATTGATTTCGGCCCCAGAGTCGACCAGTGCCTGTACTGCTTCTCTTCTAACCCATACAGAGATACGAGGACACTTCGCTCGGTACGTCTTAACGTTCCTAAGGCGCTCGTCAAGCTGCTTAGTCGTAAGTAGGGCTACAGACATCGCATTAGTAGCAGAGAATCTTTCTCGACCTGTAGGTCGAGAAAGATTTTCGCTAGTAAGGCGCTCATCTAAAACGCTACTATCGCTTCCCACAGCATCCTGACTGTTTACTAAGACATTCCCTCGTCCTGGAGCCTTTAGTGCTTCTGCTGTCTCTTAGCGAAGAGGCTGCATAAACAATTTGCGAACCCTAGGCATTAAGTTGATAGCATCTCGAACAGGGATGCTAACAGGCATATTCAAGATATGGTTTATTACCCGAATCTCTGCAGGAGCAGCATCCTCTTTGCCAAGTACGTCGCCTAGTCGCTGAGCTCGAGGAGCTTGCCTTGCATTATTAGGCTTTATAGGCGGAACGCCTGTCAGGTAATCCTCATCGATATCTATAGAGTCCTGGGTTCTTCTCACATCCTAAGGAGGGAGAGTCCGGCCTTACGTTTGTGAATCTTGTACCTCAGGAATGTACTATTTAGATCGATCTGCACGGACGGTTAGAATGCGATCGCGCTGAGGTAGTTTAGTAACCTTGCCTTTTCCCCTACTAGTTTGTAGTGCGCGGATGGCTTTAATGCGAGTGCTATAGTACACTTCTTGATTAGAATCCTCTTCCCCCTCAAAAGGATGCGACAGGGTAATGGCTCTGCCTGATGGTCCTGCAGTTGGTTGCGCAGTAGCATCTACCTGATCCGCACTCAAGCTAAGGATGTCAAGCAGCGCATCATATCTGTTAGTCAGGGGCAATCTAGGCACCTCTCGGCCAGGATTGGCTGCAGTCCCAAATAAAATACGGTTGTTCTGGCTAAAATGGATGTATCCTTGCTATACCAGCTTGTCGACCTACTAGCAGCGCGTTACTGTATAACCAGTCTTACTACAACTGTGACATTCAAGAGGTGGCCGCTGTTCTGCGCTCCTACTAGCATACTGCTGTTGAGGCGGAGTCTGCATGGCATTGTTCGTCTGAAATGCCACCCTTTGCGTTCTTTGCAGGTATCTATTATAATCAGCAATTGGTGGATTCGGCTTTGGCTCTAAACGAAGGCATCGCATCAGTACATCCCCTCTTTGAATTGAGGTGAGGTACGTGAGATCAGGAGACTCAAACATCTTGAGGATCTCTATCTTTGTCAGCTTCATCTCCTTGAACTTCTCGACCATCTCATCGAGAGAGAGGGACTGCTAATCCTGCACTCCTCTCTGCAAGTCAGGGTACAGAGGTTCCTAGCGCTTTAGCAAAGAAGGCAGTGCAGATACCATCTTTTCTGCAGGAAGGGCAATACGTTAAGGGTTGCGCCACCGATTTACAGCCCTTAAGACTACTCTATTAATGTCCTCCATCTCAATAATACGGCATGAGGTAGCAGCTTAAGCAATGCTGTCTACGAAGCTTACTACTCATTCAAAGTTGACCAGCTCTATATGCATAGCCTGAATGTGAAGCGAGCTGATTGCCTTTTCTATGATCTTCCTTAGGAGACTACGGAGATATAGCGTCGTCTTTCGGCTAGTAGAGAGTGTGTTTCTAGCTTCTTTAATGCGGGAGGCAATGATCTGGAACTGCCTGCTATATGATAGGAGGTCATTATTATAAGGACGTTCCTTCGCTTATAACACGAACTGCTCTAGAGCGCCTTCAGTTATCAACATTCGCTTATTATCAATAGCTGCGTACTTCGTTTAGAGCAGGCCCTAAAGAGTGCTAAGGCTACTATTCGCTTGGGCGACAATTTGGCGAACCTCAGGTCCCACATCTTTAGTATAGTAGTCTTCGAGGAGGTTACATACTCTCTTATCAGATACTTGATATCTTTTGCAAAGCTGTATATATTCTCGAAGGAAAGTCGACAAGTTGTAACTATCGAAGGTTAGAGACTCAAGAGACCTCGGAGCAGGAAGTAGCTAAATTGCTATAAAGCTCTGTAAGTAAGATGTCGAAGGAGTTCTCTCTCTATATCGTTAGGAAGGCTGTGACTCAGTTGTTTGGGCTTGCTGAGTCGGGTCGAGAGGGATCCTATTAGGTGTAATACCCTCTATAGCCTATAGCATAAATCCAGATAGAGCAGAAGGAAGAAAGTCCTAGTCCGCCATAATTGCAGACAGTCCTCTTCCTCCTACCTGTAGTACAATAAAAAGACAAGAATAACAAACAGAAAGAAAGGTAGACTCAGTCTCAGGCACACGCCTTCTCTGAATCCTCAGGTATCGCACTGTATTTGACTACTGGTTGTATGGGCTGTTCCTATATGCTGGTTCTCGTGAATGTTTTTGTCGGCTCCGTCGTCGTCGTCTCTGTCTCTCCTGTATCTTCGTTCTTTTTCGAAATACGGACTGTTGCGCTGCTATTATATACCTGTCTCGGAGGCATTTTCTTCTAGTAGCTAACTACTGAAATAGGTAAGTCACACTAATTAAGATTGTGACTGCTGGGATCCATGCAGCTATCATCTATATAATCTGAAACAGGGGGTAAATCTGGATCGCTATCCAGATTCCTTTTCGAGCTGTTATCAGTAGCTCCTGGTGCCAAGGCTCTTATCGCCTTTTCCTATAGTAACCTATGTTGGTCAGAGCTCTCTTAAAATTTGTGGGGTTTCAAAAGCTCCTGCTGTCAGGGTTAAAGGGATGCCCCCCTTTTTCTGGCCTCGTCCCTCGCTGTATTGTATCTGTAGTTGATATCGTTCTGCTTATTCCATATTGTATTGTTCAAGTCGTACTGTTCCAGAAGGCAAGGTCGATCCACAGAAGCGGCACCAAATATGTGGCTGTGTAGGTCGAGAAGTCAATTTGAAGCCTGAAGTTCATACATCCATAAAAACAATCTCGGCCCATGGGTCGAGAAAGATTCAAGGTAGTATACTGAACCTCAGAACAACCACAACAGTACCAGAGTCACAATAGTCAAGTGGGAGAGCAGACTGTGTTTTTAGTGACCTCTGATTGTCATTATTACTACACGCAACGCGTGTAACTCCGATTTTATCTCTAAAAAACAAAACTCATCTCTGTATCTGAAAAACAAGGTGTCCCTGGTCTTCGCCCTTCAGGCAGTCAACAGCTAATATAGCTGACTCTCACCTTTCGCTTTGAACTATGTCACGTGTTGACCACGTGACCGCAGAACGCTCATGCAAGAACCCAGAGCCTTATGCTCCAGAATTGTACCAATTCCCATCCTGATGTCGTACCCCACGACACTATCTAGATCGATCTGCACGGACAGTTAGAATGCGATCGCACTAAAGTAGTTTAGCAACCTTGCCTTTCCTCCTACTAGTTTGTAGTGCGCAGATGGCTTCAATGCGAGTGCTATAGTACACTTCTCGATCAGAATCATCTTCACCATCAAAAGGATGCAACAGGGTAATAGCTCTGCCTAATAGCCCTGCAGTTAGTTGCATAGTAGCATCTACCTAATCCGCACTCAAGCTAAGGATAACGTCACTGTAGGGGAGTCGGGTCAGTAGGGGAGTCGGGTCACCCTAGGTATATCTGATCATGCTCGGGGTTTAGATCAGTATGCACTGCGTAGTTGTGATCCTGCCTGCGTACTGACCCAACTCCCCTACTGACCCGACTCCCCTACAGTGACGTTACCTTAGAGGAACAGATGGATACATACACGCCTATACAGCGGACTCGCCATCTCCTCGCCAAGCTAAAGCCTGCATTACGCACAGCTATCATCATGTACTATGAGGTACTAAAGAGAAGGGAAGACCTAGTCTCCCTTGCTACCAGATTAGAGTCTGCTGGATGCACAGGGGGCTCTCAGGTCTCTCTGGCGACTACCAAGCGAGATGCTAGAACCCTGTCAAACCGGAATACAAAAAAAAAGGTACAAAACCTCTGAAGGGCACAGCAGTGCGCCAAAAGTGGGTAGCCCTATGCATACGCCTAGTAGGCAAGGTACAGGCGGCTCGAATCTAGCAGGAATCCAGTGCTATAACTGCTATGAGTATAGACACTACTCCTCTGGTTGCAAGAAAGAAAAGAGAGACTGCGGACAGTCAGTTCGTAAGGTTAGTGCAAGCGCTCCGAAGGCGAAGAACGCGCCTGAGGCAATAGAGAAGCCGCATGAATGACTCGCTGGCATCAAGCAAGTCCGCCAAGAATCGGTGAAGCAATCGGGTTGCTTATGGCTAGCGAAGCTCCTACGAGGAACAGCAGAGGCAGAGGTGGGCACAATCAGTCAAGTAATCAAGATCCTTGTCAATCAATGCCTCAGGCATTCAATCAATCAAAGGCTCTGAGATCCTTGACAATCATCAATCAAGAATGTAAGTGAGGTAGATCCTTGTCAAGTTTTGATAGATTCTCGTAGTCTGCCCTAACCCTAACCCTCAACATTGATCAGATAAGATCTAGAGCTATCGTTAGCTCGCTCAAGACGGAAGCGCGGCCCCCTAGGTCAATCTACCTAATTAGTACGACTCCGCTCACCTCCGCAGCTACATCGCCAAATCGTCGGAAATTCTCTGAATCCTCCGAATTTTGGTGACGGGTAACCACTCCTACTACTACAATACAACAACTATGCCTACAACTATTACATCGCGCGTGTTAACTGCTCCTCCAACTTCTGAACTTTATGCGCCCTCACAGGTCCAAAGGCCTGACGACTTTCATTCCACTGCTACGAGCGAATCCACAGATACTGCTACCAACTTCGAAGGATATAAGGATCTCGACTCAATTAGCGGCAATATGCTTAGCCCAAGGCGTCGTGCTATAGCAGCTAATACATTCGAAGAACTCCTTTGCTTACGTGAGTGGCAAAAAAGTGGTATTGTTGATTTTACGACTCTGAAGTTGTTTGAACATGCAGTGCAGGCTACATACCACACTCTAATCGCTGAAGAATTGGCTTATAACACGACCAATAACAGTAGCGATGAGTGTATCAACGATAGTGACCAATAGATAGATGAATGAGATGAATTCACTTACATAGATGTGACCTCCGAGACCTCCGAGACCTCCGTATAACGTCATCGTAGGGGAAGCGGGTCAGTAGGGGAAGCGGGTCACAATTTTAGCTTCTTTACTTAGATTTCGATCAACTACTCGCTACGATAATACAATCACTCTCGCTCTCATATATATTCTCATCGATACCTTCCTCTTCCTTATCCTCGATTTCAGGAGTCGTAGCCCTTGTCGTTTGTTTCTTTTTCGACTTTCTCTTCGATGCCTCTACTTCTGCTTCTTCGACGAGTTCGAGGATTTCCTTCGTATTAAAAACAAATTTACCCTTAACTGCAATGCGCTTCCCCTTCTTATGTTCCTTACGTACCTGTAGTAGCTCCCTAGCCTTAGTAAGCTCTTTCTGTAAAAGAGTATTCTCCGAGGTCGTCCTTTCGAAAGCTACTCCTGCTCGCTCAATATACCGCTTTATAGGAGTCTCGAGAGTAGAAGAACGAACGATCGAGTTAACTAGCGAAGTCGCCTCCTATAACTCTATACCCGCCAGCAGCGAACTATCTAGTAGGGAGCGGTCTAGGTCGTTCGGGGTCGTAATTGGCAGCAGGGTTACCTAGGGGGTAGGCATAGGCATTCGGAGAGTCGAGAGGATAGTAATCGGACTAAGCGGGTAGATACTGGATGCCCGAAACGACAATTCGACATTCCTAGTTGTAAAGGCCTTAGTACGAGCCGTTATATAGGCCTCTGTCCACTCGATTCGGGGTATTCGTTGAGTATCTAAGCAGAAGAGTTTCTCGATTTCGACCGATAAAGCCTGCTTTAGAGGGCTAAATACACCGATGTCGAGAGGCTGTAAGATATGCGAAGTATGCAGCAGTAGTACTATGAGATCGATATCCTTATTGAGGCAAAAGGCGATAAACCTCGCTGTAAGGTGAGATCCGTGTCCATCGAGAAGTAATAGCCTCCGTTTTCCATCGTTTTAGCGCATTTCGGGCTCGAATAAAGTAGTTAACCACTTATAGGCATGATTATCGGATGTCCACCCGCTAGTAGACGTCGAGAACCTCCACTTCTTAGGCATAGAAGCTGGTATCTATACTGTATTTGTATATTTCGCCTTAAAGATAAGAAGCAGAGGTAAAGCGATCCCTGAAGCTCCGATGCACTCGATTGCTGTTATCCACTCTTGCCTTCCGCTTATTCTCTTAAACGCCTTATTATCCCCTCTTCTTATAAGTACTTTCGAAGATAAGGTAGTACTAAGGGCGAAGCCAGTCTCGTCGATGTTAAAGATTGCGTCGGAAGGGTAGGAGTTCTTGAGGAAAAGGTTGGTAAGGGCATCGAAGTAGGCATTTACAATTGAATAAGTAACTCCCTCGAAGCGACTCGCATCTAAGGATCGAGAGTAGACTGTCTTTAGTTCGGGATATCGTTTCTGGAACCTATTGATCCACTATATGCTTATAGGAGGGTAGGAAGTTGGAGTCGAGCTTAGGCAGAAGCGGGAAAGGCGGATTTCTTTAGCGAGCTCTCGCATTAATGCAAGAGTAATTAGGCAAACCGACTTTTCGAGCCGTATAATAGCCTTTAGGAGAGTCTCCTCTTCAGTAGTTGAGAGTATTTATTGTGATTCGTGCGATTTAGAGCGAGAAGTTCGAGTCGTAAGCCGGGAAGTAAGCATAGTATGCGGGATATTAAACGCGTATGCACATATCCGAATCGAGGTATATTTACCATTACGGTACGCCGATATAGCGCTAAGAAGGTCTTCCTCAGAATAGGTAGGCATAATAAAGGATTAGAGAGGAGTATCGCGTAAAAATCTGATATTAACGCGAAACTAGCGCGCGGGAGTGACCCGCTTCCCCTACTGACCCGCTTCCCCTACGATGACGTTATTACACCTTCGGGAGCTCCCGCAGCCCTATACCGCTGACACGGGTATTCCCGTCAATCAATCAAGTATAGCCCTCTCAGGAGTCAATCAAGGGTCAATCAATCAATGGGGTACCAATTTACTTGATCAATCAATCAATGCTGGCCGGATCCTTGACTTGACTTGATTGTGCCCACCTCTGAGCAGAGGCGCATAGGAAACGCACCCCTGTTCGATACTTGCTTGATGATGCAGCAGATATCAATGTGATCTCCCAGATTACTGCCTTACAATGTAACCTAGTCAGGATGGATGCCCCTATCCCTACGATAGAAGGATTTAGGGGAGAGAAGGGCTATTGCTATAGTGCTTACAAGCTTCGCCTGCGAATTGCAGACTCTATAGGTGCAGAGCGCATAACGGAAGATGTATTCTTTGCTGTGGACCTTAGTAGCTCAGACGTGCTACTAGAGCAGCCATAGAGACGTAAGTACAGAGTTATTGTAGACAGCTGTAACGGCTACTAGTGGTTCTCAGAGTTAGGGGAACTCCCTACAGCACGCGTGAGAGATGTATACACATTCTAATAAGACCTTAGGAAGGCTACAGTTGTGTATGCTATAAGTCTGAAGAAGATCGAGGATCTTCCTGAACTCCTAGAGGAAATTCGGGATTTCTGTGATGTTATTACTAGCGACAGTGTTACAGATCGGCCGCTCCCTGAAGGTATAGATTATGCGATTAAGCTCGAGCCAGGAGAACATCCTCTATTCAGGCCTCTATATAACCTCTTGGTGAAAGAGCTAGCAGCTCTACAGGAGTACTTAAAGCAAGCCTTGAAGAATGAGTGGATTAAGCGAAGCATAAGCGAAGTAGGTGCGCCAATCCTGTTTGTTCCAAAGAAGGATAGCTCTCTTCGCCTCTGCATAGATTATTATAGATTGAATACAATCACGAAGAAGAATAGGCACCCCCTGCCTCTTATAAGCGAGATGCTTAATAGGCTAGGGCATGTAACAGTATTCTTAGCTCTTGACTTAAAGGATGCGTACTACTGCATCCCTATCAAGCAAGGCAATAAGTAGAAGACTGCATTTCGCATGTAACGTTACTGTAGGGGAAGCTGGACAGTAGGGGAAGCTGGACAGTACGCAGGCAGGACCAAATATACCCAGTGTATGATTAAATATCCTCAGGGCAGTATCATATTTACACGGACTGTCCAGCTTCCCCTACTGTCCAGCTTCCCCTACGATGACGTTAGTATAGATACTTTGAGTACAACATTATGCCTTTTGGTCTAACTAATGCTCCTACAACATTTTAGGCATACATTAACTGCGCCCTAGCTGGCTTAATAGATGTTTGCTGCGTAGTATACCTAGATGATATCCTAGTATATAGCAATACGCGTAAGGAATATGTGCAAGACCTATGCGCAGTGCTAGAGAGGCTCCAGAAGTTTGCTCTCTATGCAAGCTAGAAGAAGTGTAAATTCTTTATAGACTAGATAGCATTCCTAGGCTATACTGTGAGCACTACAGGCGTCTTAATAGATAGAAGCAGAGTAGCTATAGTCGAAGACTAGCTAACCCTAGCTACTTTTAGAGAAGTACAGGTCTTCCTTAGTTTTGCGAACTTCTATAGGAGGTTTATTAAGCAATACTCGAAGATAGTAGCTCCTCTAACTGTACTGTCTAAGGGTGCTAAGAATAGCAAGAAGGTAGGGCCTCTTATGTGGATAGAATGCGAGGAGTATATGTTCTATGTAGTAAAGGCTGCTTTCACAGAAGCCTCTGTGCTTCGCTATTACGATCTAGCTATAGAGCTAAGGATAGAGACAGACGCATCTGTATATACAATCTCTGCAATACTATCTTAGAAGCTTTATATAGGCGAAGAGCGTGCAGGTTAGTACCTAATTGCCTTCTGGTCAAGAAAGTTAATCCCTACAGAGTATAATTACGAGACATATGATAGAGAACTCCTTGCAATTGTAGAGGGATTTAAGCAGTACTGCTACTACCTCGAAGGTGTAGTGCATGCAGTTTAGGTGCTTACTGACCATAACAACCTGAGGGGCTTCATAGGGGTTAAGCAGCTGAATGGTAGGCAAGCTAGGTGGGCTACCTTCCTTGCCTCCTTCGACTTTGTGATCGAACACTAGGCTGGCAAGACGAACCTAGCAGATGCACCTTCGAGATGCCCTAACTACGCATACGATAAGCATGCGCCTAGCCACTTTCTCTCCACATTGCAGAACAAACTAGTAGTGTAGAGTTCAGACTCTGATCTCGCCCTATTGATTAGCAGGATTAGAGCCCAAGAAGAGCACTTGCTTAGTGCAAGCGTATCGCCTGAGTATTAAGGGCGTCCTGCGATAGTATATGCAGTAGTGAATACTGCTGTAAGATTTGAGGATCCCTTTTAGGACCCTATAGCGGATCTAGTGAGTGTCATCCGAATGCTACAGGCTAAGGATGACGCATTAGACTTGCCGTAGAAGCGCAGTAGTGATGTAGGAGAGGAAGACGTATAGCGCAAGGAAGGCGACTTGTGGTACTATCGAGATGCATTATATATACCTCTTGATAGTGCTATGCATGCGGAACTCCTGCAGATCTATTATAACGATGAACTGGCTGGCCATTTCAGTAGGAACAAGACTGAGGAGCTCCTATACCAGAAGTACTAGTGGCTAAGCCTTAGCAAGGATGTGGCGCAAAGAGTGGCCTCTTGCAATACATATCAAGTCATTAAATTAAGACGCCATCGGCCCTATAGCAATGCGCAAGCATTAAGCATACTAGGCCGACCTTAGGAGGAAATCACGCTTGATTTCATCACAGACCTTCCCCCTAGGAAGCTAAATAGCTAGATGGTTAATTCGATCCTAGTAATTATGGATAGATATACGAAGATGAACATCTTTATCCCTACTACCAAGCGTTATAACAGTGTAGAGCTTGCGAGGCTCCTAATAGATACAGTCATGCGAAGATATGGAGTTCTAAGGGGTGTCCTATCTAACAGAGGCTCTCTATTTACCAGTCAGTACTAGAGCGACTTCGCATATAAAGTGCATATAAAACACAGGCTGAGCACAGCCTTCTATCCACAGACTGATGGCTAGACAGAGAGAATGAACCAGACCTTAGAACAATATTTAAGGTGTTATTGCTCAGAGTCACAGGATATATAGCCTGAACTTTTAGCGTATACGGAATTCGCAGTGAATAATAGCATCTGCTATATAACACGCATAAGCCCCTTCGGATTGTTATATGGGTAGAACCCAGAAATCCGAGGTCCGCCAATTCGAGGCGAATTGCATGAAGAGAGGGTGCTAGCAGTAATAGAGTATGCGAGACAGATGTATAATACGCACGCCATACTTGCAGCCTGCTAGCAAGAAGCCCAAGAGTTGTAGGTCAAATACCAGTAGAAGCAATAGAAGCGTATAGAGTTTAAGGTTAGAGATCGAGTGCTTCTCTCTACAAGGAACCTAAAGCTGCTAGAAGCAAAGAAGAAGCTGAGTGCGTACTTTGTAGGTCTATTCTAAGTGCAGGACCTAGTCGGCTCGTAAGCGTACTGCTTAGCGCTCCCAACTTCATACAAGATTTACAATGTCTTCTATGTATTACTACTAGAGCTATAGAACCAGCGCGCAAGCGAGAAACCTGCAACACCTATGCTGCTCACTATAGTAGCAAATAAGTAGGAAGTCTCTGTAATCAAGGGAGCAGAGAGAAGGAGAGGCAAGCAGCATTACTTGGTACAGTGGAAGGACTAGCCTAAAGAGTATACCAGCTAGGAGCCTGAAGAGTATTGCACAGGAGCAGAAGCCCTGATTGATGTATACAAAGAGCAGAGGACACGCAAGAGAAGAGCACAGAAGTCGTGAGAAGAGACTTACACCAAAGTGCAGCAGATTGTTATTTTGGGGTAGCACTCCTACAGAGACGCGCCAGAGTATCTTAAAGGGCGTAAAGCCTATGCATGCGGAACAGATGCTCTATGCTACTCGCTTATCTCCTTATCCTCCCCCCCCTCCTCATTATCCTCCTCCTCCTTCATAGGAGTATTAGGCCCGAGGACCTAGTCGATGGTGTAGAGCTCCTCCTCTGTGACAGTGTAGTCGCATAGGAACTACACATACAGTTAGCAGGTGCGAGCCTCGCACTCATTGATCTCGTCCTGGTTATCTGCAGCACGAATAGCAGTCGCATAGGCAGCGCGAGCAGTCTTGACCTTCTGGAGCAGCTCAAAGAGAGGCTGCTCCATAGCAACATAATAGTGCTTGCCAGTCTTGCACCTGGTGCACTTCCTACCTAGAGCCCTAAGGACTACATCACACTAGTACGCTTCGCGAGAGGTTAGTATGCTTCTCAGAGGTGCTAGGGGCGCAGCACTCACTATTAAGGTCGTCATTCAGGTACGGGATGCACCTGTTGCAGATGGCGATGGCAGGCTTGCCAACCTTGCTGGGGGTAACTGTGGCTATAGCGAGGGTGCTGCAGTAGGAGGGCAGTGAATGTGCGAGGGTGAAGTTAACGAAGAGGGCTTGCGAGCAATAGGTATGGGTATTGCAGTGAAGAGGTGAAGAAGATGCGAGGAGCAGGCGAAATTCTTAACTTACCTGAGAGTGAAGAGTTTTTCTGTTTGTTGCTATACAAATGCTGCATCAACACAGTGCGTTGCCACGCAGGACAGGCGCATGCGAGTCGCGTGCTACCCTCTAGGGAGGTGAATCCTCCACATATGAAGTTACTGAACTTCAAGGCTATACGAAATGACCTTTAAGGATATGCCTAGAAGGCCTATCACGAAGAGGGGAGATAGTTGTTACAGGAGTCCTTAGGATGAAGTCTAAGGTCACGTGTAGGGCACAGTCTGTACTGCGCTTAGCAGCAGCCAGCGCGATATGTGCGACTTGTATGCTGGACAGCAGCTAGGAAGCAACGATCAGTCTTTGTCCGAAAGCAGTGCTTGCTTTGGTGTTCACTACGTTGCGAGATACCTCTTTTAAATATACTACTTGGTATTCCTTTAACAAGGGACTTCGGGATGAAATAGTATCTATGCTTTAGCAATAGATCGACGCTTCTGTGCTAGAACGAAGCCACAGGCCTTACTACAACCCTTAATTTCTAGTACAGAAGAAGGATAAGAAGCACTGCCTAATCAACTCTACTACTAACATTAATGCGGTTACTATTAGAGATGCTATGCTCCCTCCTAATATAGATGAATTCTCGGAGCACATTGCTAGACGACCTGTATACACCTTGCTAGACTTCCTCTCTAGATACGATCAGATCATGCTCTATTTAGCGAGTAGGGACATAACTGCTATCCAAACTCCCCTTAGACTTCTTCGGCAAACGACTCTACTATAGGGAGCAACAAATTCAGTAGCTCAGTTTGTGCATGCTATTATACATATCCTATACCTGCACCTAGCAGAGAAGGCTAGCCCTTTTGTAGATGATATTATTATGCATTTACTATAGACAGGGAATCTCACTAAACTTGTACTGCCTAGCGTACGAAAGCATATACTTTAATACCTACAATAGATTAATAGGGTGTTAGCTGATATTAAGCGATCTGGTTGTACTATATCTAGAGGAAAGTCACACTTCTGCGCTCCTACCCTTAAAGTAGTAGGGTACATTTGTGGCTAAGATGGGTAGAGACCTATAGATAGATATGTGAAAGCAATCTAATAATAGCTAGTTTGTAAGAATATTACTACATTACAAGGATTCCTTAGAGCCTATATATACTATCGGATCTGGATTAAGCACTTTAGCAACATTGTATTACCTTTGTTTGCCCTGCTTAAGAAGGATGTAGAGTACTGCTAGGATATTGAGCAGGCTTAGGCAATATAATCTCTAAAGGATGCTCTAACATCTGCACTAGCATTAATGCCTCTAGATTACTCTCCTGATGCTAGTAAAGTGATCCTTGCTGTAGATCCCTCTATAACTGGGTTCAGTAGAGTTTTGATATAACTCAATCAACAAGGAAAAAGGCATCTATACAGGTACGAGAGTAGACTGTGGACTGCTATAGAGAAGAAGTACGACATTGTGAAGCTTAAGTGTCGTTCCCTCCTATACATACTATGTAAATGCAGACTATAGCTATATAGGATCTAATTCACTGTAGAAACTGATACAAATACGCTAGTCGCTCAACTTAATAGAACTGCAACTGACTTGCCTAGAGCCTTAGTGACTCGTTAGCTTATATAGATAAGACTCTAGGATTTTGATGTTTGGCACATACCTAGAAAACAGAATGTTATTGCTGATACATTGTCGCATATACTATAGAACGATAATATAGTTAATACACAACAAGATGACTTAGATGCTTTTGTCGACTACGAACTTAGTAGTATGCAGATCAGCCCTGCAGCTACTATACCAGAGAATGTTCTCCTCCCTGAATATAGTGAGAAGTCCTAGCGATATGCTCTTTAGCTTACTACACTTTAGTAGCCTTTAGAACTCTCTATAAAGGAGTTTGTTACGTTTAAGAAGGAAGCTCTAAAACATCTTGTACAGAGAAGGCATCTATTTAGAAGGCAGAACAAGAATGCTCCTCTAAGGCATATAGTTGATAACTTAGACGAACGAAGAGACATCATTTGTGAACTGTATAATGAAAGTAGCTATCGAGGGAGAGAAGGTACCTACTAAAGGATTGCTGATCGATTCTACTAGGCTGGCCTATTTAAGGATATAGAAAAGTACATTAACACCTGCTTCGCCTACTAGATCCGAGCACATAATCGGTTAGACGAGGCTCCCTACTCTACCTGGTCCTCCTGCATAGGAGAGAAGTGGGCTATTGATATTGTTTATATACTGCTATATATAGGATACTTGTATCTTGTACTAGGAAGGGAGGATCTGTCTAGATAGATTAAAGGAAAAGCCCTTCGCGAGAATGATTTAAAGAATGTTTTAAAGTTCATATTTGAGGACATCATCTGTAGGCATAGAATGCTGTTATGCTTAGTAAGCGATAGTGGTTTAGAGAACAAAGCACTTACTAATAAGCTTCTTGCTTGATATAGAATCAAGCATACCTGGACATCAGCATATCACCCTCAGGCAAATAGTATAATAGAGAAAGGACATCAGCCTATTGTGAATAGGCTGGCTAAGCACATAGCTACTACAGGAGCTAAGTGGATTGATGCCTTACCTGCAATGTTGTAGGCTGATCGAACAACTGTCAAGTCGACTACTAGAATGACTCCTGTTCGGGTTATCTATAGAGCCGAGCATATACTTCCTATCGAGATCGATATTAGTTTATAGCAGATAATTGCTTAGAATACTGTGAGATCTACTAAGGATCTTCTCGCTGCTCGCTGTGCTTAACTAGACAGGCGGGACGAAGCCCTAGAGGAAGTACTGCTCTATATATGCATATAGCAAGAGGCTAATAAGGAATCCTATAATGACTTATATCGCATTCAGACAGAGGAGTTCAAAGTAGGCGACCTTATATTGCTCTAGGACTCTCGTTAGGAGGTTAACAAATCTTCAGCCTTGAAACTTCATCCCTGCTGGCTTAGCCTATACTGTATACTAACAACAGTTCAGACATTTGGCAGTTATCGACTAGCGGAACTAGATAGTGCCAAACTAACTAGCACATTTGCAGGAAAGCAGTTAAAGCTTTTGGATTTACGAACTAAAGAAGACAGAGTAGCAGAAGAAACTCAGTAGCATCAATACTCTCAATAACAAGCAACTGATCAGAGAAGTCTGCCTTTGACTCGCATGAATTAGACACATAATAGTCGCTATCCTACAGTCGAGATTCCTCGGCCTCACTCTGACTTAGCAAACATTCCGATAATCTGGGAGAATAGCGATGTCGACATAGACGATAGGAGCGTGTCAGATGTCCCTCTATAGGTTCCTAGTAACCTCTGATTTTGATTACCTGGCATTTTTCTTAGGACTTATTTGGCGTTAGAACTTTCTCGACCCTTGGATCGACATTCATTTTCAAGCACCAACCTGCAGCTGTTTCCGCCTATAGCAGTACTTAAGAACATCTTTGGCTTCCTGGACATTCCTTCTTTCTTTTTCTTTTTTTCCTTTTATCCCTTTTTCGAGGCAGGTACATAGTTATGGACAACTGGCGCTAGACTGGCATATGTGGCGGATGTAAGGACCAGCCAGAGCAGACAAAGACAGGAGTAAACGAACACAGCGCAGTCGGAAGAGAACAGGGGATAAGGAGCCGCCTTACTGTGCTGAACGCAACGATAACAAGAACGGATGAGCGAGTGCAGGGTTGCATCAAAAGGTCACGACAATCTTTCTCGACCCATAGGTCGATATTAATCAGAGACTCCTCAGCCTGCAATACACCCAGAGGTGGGCACAATCAAGCAAGTAATCAAGTTACTTGGCAATCAAGGCCATTAGTCATCAATCAAGTAATACTCCTCGATTTCCTTGACTTGATCAATCAAGTAATGTAAGTGAACCAAAACTTGACAAGTTCTTGATAATTCTTGAGCATACCCCAACCCTAACCCTTAAGATCCCGGGGTTGGTTCCGGCTTATGATGATTGGCTTAAAACCCACAGGAGCGCGGCTCCACATAGCACCTTACCTAATTTGGTCGCCTCTGCCTACCTCTAGCCAGCTACTGCCAAATCCTCAGAAATCCCTCGAATCCTCCACTTTTTGGTGACAGCAACCACCTTAACTACCTATACCACCACCACTATGCCCAACACTATCGCATCCTTCTTCTCATCTGCTCCTCCTACGTCTAAACTCTTTGCGCCTATGCAGGTCCAAACCCCTGGCGACTTCCCTTCGACCGCTATAAGTGAATCTATAGATTCGACCTTTCCCTCCTTAAGATACGAAGGAGTCGCCTGGGATCGATTATTAGGCTACTAACTACCAAATAGGATTATCAAACAAGGCTATTCATCGTGGATCTACTCTTAAGGATAGCGTATTGTTAAGAAGAAGATTAACGAACTATATTGGCTGTATTGCCTTTGTCACAATAGTCGGAGTGCCTTATAGCCAGATAGCTATATATATAAGGCAAATGCCACCAATAGAGCAATGTACCACCTAAAAGCAGTGCATCGAGTCTCTAAAGATGGCTAAGCACCTGTTAAGAGTGGCACACAATCCACCTTAGAAGCCTTTATAAATCTATAGCTACGAGACTTCAACTCCTTTGTATTTAGATCGATGATTTTGCGACTTTTTATAACCAGGCAACTACCACTATCTCTCATCGAAGATGAGGCCTTTAGAGCCCTTCTAGTGTACCTTGAACTCTGTCTAGAGAAGTCTATACTATCTAGAAGGTCCCTAGGAAGGTATATTGCAAAGGCATACAATGCCTTAGAGTCGAAGGTCGAACAAAGTTTGTTAGGAGTGATTACAAAGATCAACTTGGCTTTTAACCTCTGGACCTCACCAGGCCGCTATTACTCACTTCTAAGTGTTGTATGCCATTATCTGGATGACTAACAACGACCTCGTAATGTCCTACTAGGGCTCCTAAGGCTCTGAGGGTCTTATACAGCTGTGAATATTATAGTAACGATAAATAGGCTCCTCAACCAATTCGACTTCAAATCACGCATTAGCAACTTCATCATAGATAATGCCTCTAAGAATAGAGCTACCTTAGCTGAGCTAACTACCAAGCACACTGTCACCACAAAGCAATGTCATATGCTTTGTATAGGCCATATTATCAATCTGGTAGCACAGCAGATACTATTTGGTAGTGATGTGGATGCCTTCGAGCCTGAGCTGATTATCTTGGTGGAGCAGCTCGAATTATAGGAATGGCGAAGGAGTGGTCCTATTAGGAAGCTCTATAACCTCATCAAGTACATTATGCACTTATCTAATAGGAAAGAATGCTTCCAGGACATTCAGCAGGACCAACTGCAACCCTTTTAGAGCCAAGATAACCAGCCAAAGCAGACCTACGATCTCATCAAGGACAATCGCACCAGGTAGAATAGCTGGTATGACGCTGCGGAGCGTGCACTGGATTTGAAGCAGTCGATCGACGACTTTGTGGATTAAGAGCTTGAGAATTATACCATGCAGATGGCCATATTCAAGAGCTGTAGAGCGCATAGTGCTGCGCGCATAGAGCCTAAGAAGCTAAGCATCTTTGATGACCGACTAACCTCTGAGGATTGGTCAATCGTTGCACAGTACATACAGGTCCTCAAGCCTCTGAAGGCTATTACAATGCTCCTTCAAGGCTACATAAAGGACATAAAAACAAGCTAGAAGGTCGTCACAGGCAGGCTGTAGATAGTGCTGCTAATTTTCGAAGAGATATTGTTGTCCTTTAAGATCGCACAGAAGCATTATCTGATGGCTGTGAAACAGCAGAGTCAGCTAAGTCAATCAACACTACCAACTGCTAGCCCTCCCTCGTTACCACCATTCCTACTAGCTACCAGGTCACAATGCATAATAAGGAGCTCTCAGATACATCCACAGGGACCCTCTGCTGCGTCTCAGATCGACGATACAGTGCTAGATAATGCTGTTCTTGAAAAGGAGCAGTCAACAAACCTAGCAGGCGAAGATACCGATCCCTCTACCTATACTAACCTCCAAAGTCACTTCTCGACTAATTTCAATCTTGGCTAGCAGAAGTTCGAGAAGTACTACCTGCTTACAGATGACACTCTAATCTTCTATACAGCAGTTGTTCTATACCCTCATATGAAGTAGAGATAGTTCAATAGGCACTAGGGCAAGTACTACAAAGATTAGGTGACGAAGGCAAAATCAGCTGTTCGCGACTTTTGGCTTACCTATAAGCCTACTACTACTATTGACGATGCTGCTCCTGCAACACCTCTGAGGTACGACTCTGATAATGATGAGATACCTATAGAGAAGGTCCTCAATGAGTACAACCAGTACTGCACTAAAGGGATACCTAGTAGTGATTACATAATGCGACACGACTCTCCTATTCCATATTAGTTAAGCAAATGCACAGTTTGGCCTAACCTCTCTCAGATGGCATTGGATCTATATAGCACACTACCATGCAGTGATGAACTGGAGCGCATCTTTTCGATTAGCGGCAACACACTTAATCTATGGCGTCGTGTAATGACGGATAAGATGCTCAACAAGCTAATGTGCTTATAGAGTTAGTATAAATGTGGTATTATTGACTTCGAGACTCTCTCTATATTTGAACAGGCAGTGCAGGCCACTTATCACTCCCTAATTGCTGATGGATTGGCCTATATTCATACCAGTAATAGTAGTGATAAGGGGAGCAGCGACGATGAACAGTAGATAATGTATGGAATCTGAGATAAATTCACTTACATCTGAGACTTCTGTATTTGCACCAATCAGAGCTCCGCCTATACCACCGACTATACCCGCTCAATCAAGTTAAGTAACTTGTCAAAATAGCCAATTTTAACCAATCAAGAAAGACCTTCTCAGATCCTTGTCAAGTAATTAATCAATCAAGTAAAAAAGTTGACTTCCTTGACTTGACTTGATTGTGCCCACCTCTGGATACACCTATGATAAACCAACGACGCGTGCTTCACACTTCACTCTAAGGTGCTTAGCACTCCTTAACTCAATAAGAAGCCTCTACAGAAGCCCTGGCGCAAAACTACTTGCTGGTGCTTAGCCCCTACTTCGCAGGAATAGTGCTGAGAACAGGAAACATCACATACTGCGAACACTATAGTTACTAGGAGAGATATTTGATACCTCAGCTAACGGTAGTGAAGGATAGGTTTGGCAAAGTCACATAAAAAGAAGGGAAGCTTCCTCTGAATCCTTCACTTGTGATAAAGGAACTCTTTCACTTTAAAGTAGGCGACTATTGATTACAGACTTACTAACAGGCCAATTACAAGCCTTAAAAGGCGCATTAATGGTTACGAGCCGACTTGTTCTGTTTGCTGCAAAAAGGCGCTAATGCTGTTTAGATGTTTGGGAAAACATATTAACTAGCTGCCCTCCTATACTGACGACTTCTTCTTCTAACTGTACTAATAACCACCTTCTCTCCCCTACCTTTACTCACACACACGACTCGACTCGACAACACAGAAGGCACACCCTCTACCTTTCTCGCTTTCTCACTCGGCCGATTCTGCAGTTATCGGCTACCTCCCTCAGCCACTATGGCATCGCAAACCCCTCGCACCCCTCAGAACCCTCCTCGGCGCACTATCACATAGCGACCTACGAATCTGGAAGCTACCAATACAGCAGCTGATAGCATGCATGCCCTTACTGCTATAGGCAATATCTCTCATAACAAACTCTGCAACTTCTGTTCTAAGAGCACGAAGGTGACTTTAGAAGACCTCATTTCCTTCCTTAACAAGCAAATGCTAGCAGTCCGCAGAGCTATGCAATATAGCCTACTCGAACTTGCTGATACAGCTTCGAGCGAAATTGCAGATCTTGCCTTGTGCTTCTATAACTACTGCGACTACGATACTGCATAGAAGAACAACAATCCTAGCGGCCAGGTCCTAAACAGCCTTTCTGAGGACTTCCCAGAATTCCACTAATTAGCAGAGCTCGGCAGGAGTACGCGCAACTGCAAGAAAGAGGCCTAGGATGGCATTTAGGCAGTATACCCTTATATTGCGAGCAATCGCTCTATTAAGTTAATATGCACATCAGACAAGGCTACTCGTTCCCTCTAGGCAGTCTGTAGGCAGGTACGCGCTAACAAGAACACTCCTGGTGATGTGATCAAATGCTTGAACCTAGCCCTGCTAGACAGGCTTAATGGCATTAGTCAGACACATAACTAGGGAGTGTCGAGCAAGCGTATCCTTCTTACCTGTGATTATAATAAGGCTGCTACCTATAGCATATTGAACAGTGTGAACACTACTAATCTAGACTGATGCGCGCAGGAACATCACTTGATTTAAAATGACGATAGTATCTATGCTGATCTAGAGTTTGCTATTCACTCTAGTCTATCTTAAGGAGTGGCTTCTCTAGGCATTTTCCTAAGCAGCAGGATTACTAGAGGTGTAGGACTCCGTAATTCTCCTTCTCCTTCTATCGGCAGCCTGAGCGACTTTGTTGCCAACATGAGCGTTCACAGCACACTGCAGCTGCCTAAGAAGCGTAAACAGCGACTTGACATGATAGGGCCTACTAGCAGACACTACAACATATCTACCTATAGTAGTAGCAACCTTAAGTACTTTGCGAAGGTACTATAGTTCATTATCGACTACATCAACAACCTTCTAATTTAGGCTAAGACTACTATAGAGCGCTATACTATTCTGAAGCAGATCTCTGTAGTCAGTCGCCTTAGTAGTCAGAACAACAAGAAGCTTTACTAGAAGCACATGCAGCGACTTAGAGCTGCCCTTAGTATGATGACCAATTCAGCGACCTAGGATGAACTCCTCACTCGAATTGAGACTACAATAGCAGGAAAGGACTCTGAGGGAGGCCTTAAGGCCCTTCAAACTAAGGACAGGCATTTTAACTGGTGGCATAACTTGAAGGGATGCTGTCCTGCTGTTAAGAGTGATACTCTAGGAGTATACTGCTTCTTCCTAAGATATGTGCCTTTCCGTATAGAGGTTTTTGATAGACCTTTTAGATTCACAGAGACCTACACTATCAAGATCGCTCTAGCTATAGGCATAACTTAGGACAACTACGAAAATAGATTGCGAGGCAGCTATAGGAGCCTTAAATCGAACAACATGATGGACTACCTAAAGCAATCTAGAATGCTTGCACTTATGCGTGCAGAGTTCTATATGTACTACTAGCACTAGCATGAGCAATATATCGAGATAGGATAGCAACAAAACCAGTTTAGAAGCCTTGCTTAACAAGTTGTCCATCAGGATCCTGGGTACTGATTGCTTAATGTAGTGGCTCGCAGCGACTTCCTATTTGCACTCACAACCAGCCCTTACTACATAAAGTATGCCACACAAGGACAGAGCACTAGGTTCCGTCACCTTGATCAGAACCTGTATATACTCGCTGCTAAAGGCAAAGGCAAAGATCAGTAGTAGGGATCTCTCTCCCTAGATAACGAAGACAACAACAACTATACTAAGCTTTGCACTAGCTTTAACAATATAGCAAAGATTAGGAGGTTCGCTAACCTCCTTAAGAAGAAGAGTAAGCTGGGTGACAGGTTTATTAAGCAAATGAACAGCACTATTCTAGATGCTACTATGGTTAGCTCACTAAATGTTCATTAGGCTCCTCACTCTTGTGTTACTGCTCAGATTCGCCTCACTTCGCCTCTCCTTCTATATAGTTCTACTGCTCGTGGCACGAAGCTTCGCTGTGCTATCTATCTATAGTATATAGGCTTCCTAGCAGGCAAGGATTCTGCAGAGGTACCTAAAGGTCCTACCTTCGATGAGCTCTGCATCGCTCATACTACTAGTATTGCTCCGCCTAAGACCCCTTTAGGATACTTATACAAATATGGCGAAGTTAGTACTCCCTTCCTAGCTTTTGTGCGAATCATGGATGTGAGTCTAGTCTGCAATGCCTTAGTAGCCTAATGCCCCTAGGATAATAGAGCTGTTCGTTTAGAGATAGGTAATATATTCTATAGATCGAAAGACTGTACCTATAACAGCAACAACTTCCAGTCTATAGTCTATGACTTTATTACTCACTATAGAGTTCGCATTCTAGCTAAGATAGTTAGCACTAGCACATTCGCTAGCAATAGACTGTTCGACAGGATGGTTGAGCTAGAGAAGATGTCCTATAGTTTCAAATCCTTCTTCAGGGCCTACCCTTAGTTTAACTTAGCGCAGAAAGTAACTATTCTTAGAGCTGATGCTATAGATACCACTTACAATCGCAATACTCGCCCTTAATCTGAGCTACAGGATCCGTATCAGATGAATAAAGAGAACTGTATATATGAGCTTAACAATTATGAGCTTCCCCTAGATGGAGAGAAGTGCTTAACCAAGAAGGCTAAGTATCTCGATGTCTTTAAGAATGCTTGTGATAGTTTAGTATCACTTGTTTAATCTGGCATCACTATTCGCACTTGCTCCTTATCATTGTCTGTAAGTGATAGGCCTTTATTATCTTTGTCATCCTCTAACGATGACAACAATCTAGCGCAGGGAACTTAGGGCTGTAGTGGATCGATGCAGTCTTTAGGTTCTCGTCGCTCTTAATCTAGCAGTCCCTACTTCTCTGATATACAATCCCCTAGCAGTTCTGCTAGTAGAATGTCTTCTAGTAGGTAGGAACTTTAATATAGATGTGGCTAAGATCTTTCTCGACCTATGGGTCAGGAAAGGCTTCGCTCGAAATTCTGGGATTGATGACTTTGATTTCTTATTTTTTTTTTCTTTAACTACTTTTGGCATTATAGGACGATGCTATAGTTAGTAGGGGAGGAAATGTCGTGGGGTATGACATCAGGATGGGATTTGGTACAGGTCTTAAGCATAAGGCTCTGGTTTCTTGTATAAGCATTCTGCAGTCACGTGGTTAATATGTGATAGGGTTTAAAGCGAAGGGTAGGAGATAGCTATATTAGCTATCGACTGCCTGAAGGGCGAAGACCAGCGACACCTTGTTTTTTAGATACAGAGATGAGTTTTGTTTTTCAGAGATAAAATCGGAGTTACACACTTTGCGTGTAGCAACAATAACAATCAGAGGTCACCAAAAACACAGTCTGCCCTCCTACTTGACTATTGTGACTCTAGTGCTGTTGTGGTTGTTCTGAAGTTCAGCGCACTACCTTGAATCTTTCTCGACCTATAGGTCGAGATTGTTTTTTTTATGGCTGTATGAACTTTGGGCTTCATATTGACTTCTCGACCTACACAGCCACAATAACTCCCCAAATTGAGGACAAGGAAGAGGAAGATATCAGAGAGAGTATATACTAGAGTGATTGTTTTATTGTAGCGAGTAATAGATTAAATACAAGATAGAAAGTCCGAAATTCTGTTCCGTTTCTTCTACTGTTCTATATCCCCTACAGTGATGTTATATAGTCTCCTCGATGGTAAGGTAGTAGATGTAGTTAGAGTCAAGACGCCACCTTAAGGTCGCCATATTCCTTGAACCCTGCCTCACATTGCCAGTCATGAAGCAGTCTCCAGCTGCGTTAGGATTCGAGGCTGGGACGCGGCGGACCTCGATGTTATAGTTGTGGATAGCTGGATGTGGGTCGGGTGCCTGGACTTCGATTACAGTATCAAGGGATCTGATGCCATCTGGCACCTCCCTGATGCGATAATTCATCAGAGTATTGCCTGCACTAATCCATGGCGGATCGCGGGGAAAAGTCCGAGCGTAGCCGATTGGGTCTGACCGGAAGTGAGTTGTGAAGGTCCTAGGCTGCATCGGACGAGTGCGCCAAGGGAAGACACAGTACGGCATGCCGCGTGCCTCAACTTGGGCTCTCTGCACCTCAGTATTGGTGTTGATAGGCTGTGCAAATCCGAGGGAGATCCACGATAGGAGCAAAAACAGGCTGGAGAGAAACTGCATGGCTGTAAGAGTTTAAGGGTAATTGAAAAGAGCGTATGATGTGGATCGGTCGTTTAGAGAGAGAGGTTAGGAGTGTTCTGGTGGTTGTCGTAGTGAGAAGGGTATCTTGATGACTTGACCTTGCTTAAATACCCTACCGGCCCAGTCTTTTCTTGACTTGTACCCGAGTTCGGCGCTGATTATCACTCAAGTTGCTACAGTTTGTCGAAATCATTAAACCCTGATATAGTGCCTTGCAAGAATACCCTAGCTTAAAGTGCAATTTCATCCTCAGCAAGGTCCGCACTAAGGGAATAGGTTGGAAGGCTGAGCGTTTTCGCTGCGCTCTGCTTTTATGGTTTAACATACATATCATATAAACTCATACGACATTGTTGCTTGTACATTGTAGGATGGAAGTGTATTCTATATCATCAGTGAGGTCTTGAACAAAGGTACTCTAGCAGTTTGGGAGGATACATACTGTTGTTGTACTTAGAACGTACATACAGTCTATCTTTAGCGCTGCATCAGAGCTTAACTAGCGTGGGACATGTTTCAGAATAGACATTGCCTTAGTGTGATTCCGAAACTTCGTATCACTGCTCGTATAGAATTAAGAGTGTAATAAGTGTATGTAGTGAGGCCTTAGTATAGCCTGTGCCTAAGAGCAATTTTAAGGAAATTACAGGGGGGGGCACGAATGGATAGAACCCCTGTAAGTAAAGCAAGTTTCCAATTGGCTCAACTCCAAGCAACAGAATATACTACTGGCTCTGTTAGCTCGGAAACTAGCAGGGGTTCCATCCGTTCGTGCCCCCCTCTGTATTAGCGAGGGTTTGACACACAATATCTAGAGTTTTGGCCTAGTAGCACTACAGTACATTAGCCACTCAGGTAACTCGCTCGAGAGCGTAGCGCTTCTTTTTTTCATAATGCAAGGTTCTAGAAATATATCATGCTTCAGCTATCGAACTGTAATAGATGCACAATGCATTCTCAGGCAGAGCTCGCTAAGGCCTCCATAGTAAGTTACTGCAAAGTCTAAGCTTTGAAGCTTCCCAAGAACAACTCTATACGGCTATGTGAGGGGCCACGTCTACACTAGCCAGATAGGCTATATAATCGGAGTGCACCATGCGTAGATCTGCGAAAAGCCCAGAGTAGCTTCCTCTGTCTTATCCGCTCGTACACTATCCCTCTACCGAAGATCACTAGTATGCAGTTTGCCATCCCGCTCGTCCTTGCAGCGCTTAGCAGCATTGGGTAATTCGAACCACTCTGGTATTGCTCAATATTCACCTTCGACTAATTATAACAGATTTGCCAGACCGCACCTGTACTGTGCCTGTCAGGATGCGACAGACGGGAGCATCAACATCGAGGCTACTGTCGAGGTTCATGACAAATTCAGCCACGCATATACATGGGGTGCGTCTCTTGTAGTATACATAGTAGTACTATACAGGTCTAACCAATTTGTAGCTCAGCCGGAAGGCCAATATTGGGTTGCCCACGAATCTGGGCCAGGACCCCGCTTCGCAGGCGCATTTGTGAGTGATTTCGAACCTTTGAATCGATCGTACTTGCTAATAAGAGCCTTTAAGTTGAAATCCGCCTCATCTTATCCGATCGATGGCAAAACATTCTACAATCAGTGCAGAGAGCTGGGCGGTGCAGATTCAACCTGCTTTAACTGTGAGAAATCGCACATGTACGACAACGCGATTTACTGCGACCAGAGCTAGGGCTAGCAGCGAACAAGACTGCAACTCTTTGGAACAGATGGAACCAAATTCGACATTGAGCATCTCACGGGTTCAAAATCTACATAGGGTTAGACAATGTGCTTCGCTATATCAATCCCAAATTACAACTACTGTATCGAGTAAGTGAATTACTGCCATTCTGTCTCTTCAGAATGCGCGAAATCATCGTTGCTGTTATATATATCGCCGTCGAAGTCATCCACTTTCTGGTGGTTGCAAAGCGGGATGCTAAGAGCATGACAATTCCCAGCCAAATGCAGAAGGGCAGAGTACCTATGCCTTGCTATAGTGATAATATTGCACAAGCCACGTGTAACGTCACTGTAGGGGAGTCGGGTCAGTAGGGGAGTTGGGTCAGTACGCAGGCAGGATCACAACTACGCAGTGCATACTGATCTAAACCCCGAGCATGATCAGATATACCTAGGGTGACCCGACTCCCCTACTGACCCGACTCCCCTACAGTGACGTTATCGCAGATCTCATCTAGTCAGACATGCCTAGCAAATGTGGTCGTCCGATCTCTGGAGAGAGTGATCATACAGACATCAACTACTGCTATGAGCTCGACTAAGAACGACAATAGCGCTATAGAGAACGCCTATAGACTGTTAATGTAAGCAGACGAGTAGAGAGGACAACTGAGCAGTTAGAACAAGGCGAGCAAATCATCAATCTTACTACATCTGCAGAAGATGAAGCAGCCACGACATTACTCTAGCTTAGCCTCTGAGTTCAGGGTTTAATGCTTCTACAAGATCTAGCTAAGGCTGAGTTACAGCAAAACGCAATCGATGCAGACAAAGACCACTAGATGTATTCGAACATTAAAAGAGCTCAGGGTGATGTCAGAGAAAGCCAGCAATAGGTACATCCAGATTTCTTTAAGCAATTTGCTAAAAGACCATCCTATAAACATAGATAAGAATAAGAACAAAAGAGGGCCCTACAGGATTAGACCCCACTTACACGATACTTTCCCTCACTCTTAGCAAGGAGTAGTATAGAAGATACGACAACACGACGTGTAAGTAGTCCAACTCGCAATGATTTTCTACAAATTCCTGTTACTAGATTAAGTATAATAGAAGCAGAACCATATAATGATAAACCATCTGCAGAGAACCTAGTAGTTACAAACTAACAAGAATACACACTAGATCGGATAAGGCATAAATACAGAATAGAAGGCTCGATAGAAGGCATGAGCAGCAATATAAACTATAGTTAGTGTGACATCCAGCCTGACAGTAGATTAGTCTATCGTGGGCTTAGAAGCGAGGATTCTCTTGGCCTAGAGCAACTCCCTAGACCTGAAGACGACTGCGGCGACAGTGAATGGCCTGTCAGCTTTGCCTCTAAGCATGCGTCCTTACATAGTAAAGAAGGCAACGTTTACGAGACAACTGCTCACGACTTTATAGTGCAAAAGTTATATAATGAGCTTGTATAAGGCTTCTATAGCTATACTAAAGACGAGCATCACAAAGACAGTAGGCAGCATATAGCTAATACAGGCGAAAACTACTATAGTCTCAGCGAAGTTTTCAACAATAACAGCTTCTTATCTGTTCTAAGTCTTTAAGAAATAATAATGCCTGAACGTCTGGCTCGAGAGAGGATGCCAATACCCGAACAATAGAGATCAGTATTTTGTGGTATCTTATTACACAGCTGTTAGCGATATCCAAACAACGTGTGCCTGCACAAAGAAGAGACGCGAGCTGTTGATGCCGATATCGCATTCGATATCGACAGCTTCCTAGGATTTGCTATATCCCTTGCATTCGCGAAGAAAGGACTATAGTCTCAGATAGCGCTGCAGACAAAGCAGAATTTGTCGGCAGACATTCACATCTAAGAACGTATATTTACACAAAACGACAATCCTGCCCGCTCAGACTATTCCAATCTAGCTATGCTATAGCGCATTCCGTACTTCATGCTCGGTCGTATCGAGGGCGCTTATTCAAGTACTATATTTAGGGTTATAGATTCCTACTAAAATATGACTTTTGAATCTGAAACTTTCTATATCTATAGTAGAGACACTAATAAATATAGTATAAAAATGTTAGAAGCTATAAGCTTAAAATAGTAAAGTTATTTAATAAATAATTCAGGATTTAGGCTGAGATTTTAAAGCTGAACTGAATTTTATGACGGATTTAAGCTGCGAAATAAATTTTATGACGCATTTAAGAATCCTCATTCTTCTTAAATATTGATTTTAGAAAACATAAATTTCTTAAATATTAAATCTAAAAAATAGCTATTCTTCTAAGATATAGTTCAATCTAAGATATTTATATAATACCTATAGAAAGATAGTTTAGTATTTAAAGAATCTTATCTTAGAGTACTACTTCTTATAAAATAAATTAAGAATATATATTCTTATATACTACGATTTAAGAATACCTATTCTTATGAAAGGGTTTAAGTATATTTTTATTCTTAAATGCTACGAATTAAGAATACCTATTCTTACTGTGGCTGTGTAGGTCGAGAAGTCAATTTGAAGCCTGAAGTTCATACCGTCACTGTAGGGGAGTCGGGTCAGTAGGGGAGTCGGGTCACCCTAGGTATATCTGATCATGCTCGAGGTTTAGATCAGTATGCACTGCGTAGTTGTGATCCTGCCTGCGTACTGACCCAACTCCCCTACTGACCCGACTCCCCTACAGTGACGTTACAGCCATGAAAAACAATCTCGACCTATGGGTCGAGAAAGATTCAAGACAGTATACTGAACCTCAGAACAACCACAACAGTACCAGAGTCACAATAGTCAAGTAGGAGAGCAGACTGTGTTTTTGGTGACCTCTGATTGTCATTGTTGCTACACGTAATGCGTGTAACTCCGATTTTATCTCTGAAAAACAAAACTCATCTCTGTATCTGAAAAACAAGGTGTCGCTGGTCTTCGCCCTTCAGGCAGTCAACAGCTAATATAGCTGTCTCCCACCTTTCGCTTTGAACCATGTCACGTGTTAACCATATGACTGCAGAATGCTCATGCAAGAACCTAGAGCCTTATGCTCCAGACTTATACCAATTCCCATCCTGATGTCGTACCCTACGACATTTCCTCCCCTGCTAACTATAGCATCGTCCTATAATGCTAAAAGAAGTTAAAGAAAAAGGAAAACAAAAAGTCAAAAGTCATCAATCCCAGAATTCCGAGTAGAGCCTTTCTTGACCTATAACGTCAGTGTACGGGATATCGGCCAGTACTAGATATCGGCCAAAATTCAGGGTCCACTTTTCTCTATTGTTGATAACTCTCTAAATAATGCTGAAATTAGAATTTCTGTTAGACTATTATAGATATATAGATACTAGCTCTTTATATATCTAACTTTTAGAAATTTTTAGAAGGCTTAGTACACTCAATTATCTATTTTACTTTTAGCTATTGATAAACCTTAACTTCTAGACTTTTATAATAAAAGAGCTAGAGAGCGGGATACATATAGGATTTATCCAAGATTTTATGCATATAATGTTCTAGATATAGAGTATCTTATAGTGTTCATTTAAAACTCTATTATAGGTTAGGGCTATTATAAATCTACTAATAATGTCCGAAAAAGCCGACTTTGTAGCTAAATTCCTAGATCTACGTAGAGTATACTAAAAAATACGTAGGAAAAAAGCCTTAGGGTTAGGGTTAAGGTTACTTATAAGCTATATCATAGCTTAATTCTAAAAGAATAAAGTATAATAGAGTTATTATAAGGTAACACAAGTATAATATTATCTATATCTTAGCTCAAAATAGATAGAGATAGTATTCTTTACTCAATAAACCCTCTTTTACTAGTGAAGCTTGAATCTCTCTAAGTAATAGATAAAAGTAGATTACTTGTAAATAGACCTTAACCTTTTTTATATATCTTAATATTATATATATAAAGAGCTGATATCTATATATCTATAATAGTCTAATAGAAACTCTAATTTCAGCATTATTCAGAGAGTTATTAACAATAGAGAAAAGTGGACCCTAAATTTTGGCCGATATCCAGTACTGGCCGATATCCCGTACACTGACGTTAGGTCGAGAAAGATCTTAGCTACGCCTATGTCAAAGTTCCCATTCCTACCTGCTAGGAGACATGCTACTAGCAGAACTGCTAGGGGACTATATATCAGAGAAGTAGGGACTGCCAGATTAAGAGCAACGAGAACCTAAAGACTGTATCGATCCGCTACAGCCCCGAGTTCCCTGCGCTAGATTGTTGTCATCGTCGGAAGAAGACAAAGATAACAAAGGCCTGTCACTTGCAGACGAAGATGAGGAGCGAGTGCGAATAGTAATACCAGATTAGACAGGTGATACTAAACCATCACAAGCATTCTTAAAGACATCGAGATGCTTAGCCTTCTTAGTTAAGCGCTTCTCTCTATCTAGGGGAAGCTTATAATTGTTAAGCTCATATATGCAGTTCTCTTCGTTCATCTGGTATAGATCCTGAAGCTCAGATTAAGGGCGAGTGTTGTAATTGTAAGTAGCATCTACAGCATCAGCTCTAAGAGTAATCACCTTCTGCGCTGAGTTAAACTGAGGGTAGGCCCTGAAGAAGGATTTGGAACTGTAGGACATCTTCTCTAGCTTAACCATCTTGTCGAATAGTCTATTACTAGCAAACGTGCTAGTGCTAACTATCTTAGCCAGAATGCGAACTCTATAGTAAATGACAAAGTCACAGACTGTAGACTGGAAGTTGTTACTATTGTAGGTATAGTCTTTCTATCTGTAGAATACATTACCTATCTCTAAATGAACAGCTCTATCATCCTAGGGGCGTTAAGCCACTAAGGCATCGCAGACTGGACTTACATCCGTGATTTACACAAAAGCTAGGAAGGGAGTGCTAACTTCGCCATACTTGTATAGGTATCCTAAAGAGGTTTTAGGCGGAGCAACACCAGTAGCATAAGCGATGCAGAGCTCATTAAAGATAGGACCTTCAGGTACCTCTACAGAACCCTTGCCTACTAGGAAGCCTATATACCATAGATAGATAGTATAGCGAAGCTTCGTACCACGAGCAGTAGAACTATATAGAAGGAGAGGCGAAGTGAGGCAAATCTGAGCAGTAACATAAGGGTAAGGTGCCTAACGAACATTCAGTGAGCTAACCATAGTAGCATCCAGAATAGTGTTGTTTATTTGCTTAACAAACCCATCACCTAGCTTATCCTTCTTCTTAAGGAGGTTAGCGAACCTCCTAATCTTTGCTATATTGTTAAAGCTAGTGCAAAGCTCAGTACAGTTGTTGTTGTCTTTGTCATCTAGAGAGAGGGATCCCTACCACTGATCCTTGCTCTTACCTTTAGCAGCGAGTGCACGCAGGTTCTGATTAAGGTGACGGAACCTAGTGCTCTATCCTTGTGTAGCGTACTTCACATAGTAAGGGCTGGTTGTAAGTGCAAATAGGTAGTCGCTGCGAGCTACTACATTGAGCAACTAGTACCTAGGATCCTAACAGATAACTTATTAAGCAAGGCTCCTAAATTGGTTTCGTTGCTATCCTATCTCGATACATTGCTCACACTGGTGCTAGTAGTACATATAGAACTCTGCACGCATGAGTGTAAGCATTCCAGATTGCTTTAGGTAGTCCATTATGTTGTTCGATTTAAGGCTCCTATAGCTGCCTCGCAATCCATTTTCGTAGTTGTCCTAAGTTATGCCTATAGCTAGAGCGATCTTGATAGTGTAGGTCTCTGTGAATCTGAAAGGTCTATCAAAAACCTCTGTATAGAAAGGCACACGCCTTAGGAAGAAGCAGTATAATCCTAGAGTATCACCCTTAACAGTAGGACAGCATCCCTTATGCCACCAGTTGAAATGTCTGTCCTTGGTTTGAAGAGCCTTAAGGCCTCCCTCAGAGTCCTTTCTAGCCATTATGGTCTCAATTCGAGTGAGGAGTTCATCCCAGGTCGCCGAATTGGTTATTATACCAAGAGCGGCTCTAAGTCGCTGTATGTGCTTCTAGCAAAGCTTCTTGTTGTTCTAACCACTAAGGCGACTAACCATAGAGATCTGCTTCAGAATAGCACAGCACTCTATAGTAGTCTTAGCCTAAATTAGAAGGTTGTTGATGTAGTCGATAATGAACTATAGTACCTTTGCAAAGCACTTAAGGTCGCTACTACTACAGGTAGATGTGTTGCAGTACCTGCTAGTAGGCCCTATTAATTCAAGTCGCTGTTTACGCTTCTTAGGCGGCTGTAGTGTGCTATAAACACTCATGTTGGCAACAAAGTCGCTTAGGCTGCCGAGGAAGGAGAAGGAGAATCACGGAGTCCTATACTGCTAGCAATCCTGCTGCTTAGGAAAATGCCTAGAGAAGCTACTCCTTAAGACGGACTGGCATGAACAGCAAACTCTAGATCAGTATAGATACCATCGTCATTCCGAATCAAGAGATATTCCTGCGCGCGTCGGTCCAGGTTAGTAGTGTTCACACTGCTCAATGTGCTATAGGTAGCAGCCTTGTTATAATCACAGGTAAGAAGGATATGCTTGCTTGACACTCCCTAGTTGCGTGTCTGACCAATGCTATCAAGCCTGTCTAGCAGGGCCAGGTTTAAGCGTTTAATTACATCACTAGGAGTGTTCTTGTTGGCGCGTACCTGCCTATAGACTGCCCAAAGGGAATGAATAGCCTTATCTGATGTGTATGTTGACTTAATAGAGCGATTGCTCGCAATTGAAGGGTACACTGCCTAAATGCCATCCTAGGCCTCTTTCTTGTAGTTGCGCGTACTCTTGCTGAGCTCTGCTAATTAGTCGAATTCTAGAAAGTCCTCAGGGAGGCTGTTTAGGACTTAGCTACTAGGATTGTTGTTCTTCTATACAGTGTTGTAGTCGCAGTAGTCGTAGAAACGCGAGGCAAGATCCGCAATCTCGCTTAAAGCCGTATCAGCAAGTTCGAGCAGGCTATACTGTATAGCTCTACAAACTGCTGGCATTTGCTTATTAAGGAAGGAAATAAGGTCTTCTAAAGTCACCTTCGTGCTCTTAGAGCAGAAGTTGCAGAGTTTGTTATGAGAGATGTTGCCTATAGTAACAAGAGCATACACGCTATTAGCTGCTGTATTAGTAGCTTCTAGGTTCGTAGGTCGCTATATGATAGTGCGCTGAGGAGGGTTCCGAGGGGTGCAGGGGGTTTGCAATGCTATGGTGGCTGAGGGAGGAAGCCGATAACCGCAAAATCGGCCGAGTGAGAAAGGTAGAGGGTGTGCCTTTGTGTTATCGAGTCGAGTCGTGAGTGCGAACAAAGGTAGGAGGGGGGAGGGTAGTTATTAGTATAGTTAGAGAGAGGAAGTCGTCAGTGTAGGAGGGCAGCTGGTTAATATGTTTTCCCAAATATCTAAACAGCATTAGCGCCTTTTTTGTAGCAAACAGAAACAGTCGGCTTGTGACCATCAAATACATTAGCTCGTGACTATCAAATGCGCCTTTTAAGGCTTATAATTAGCCTGTCAGTGAGTCTGTAAGCAACAGTCGCCTCCTTTGAAGTGAAGGAGTTCCTTTATCACAACTGAAGGCTTGTGACTATCAAATGCATCGGCTCGTGACCATCAAATGCGCCTTTTAAGGCTTGTGATTGGCCTGTTAGTAAGTCTGTAAGCAACAGTTGCCTCCTTTGAAGTGAAGGAGTTCCTTCATCACAAATGAAGGAGTTCCTTCATTACAACTGAAGGATTCAGAGGAAGCATCCCTTCTTTTCACGTGACTTTGCCAACCCCATCCTTCACTACTATTAACTGAGGTATTAAACACCTCCCCTGCTAACTACAGTGTTCGCAGCATGTGATGCTTCTAGTTCTCAGCGCTGTTCCTGTGAAGTAGGGGCTTCTTATTGAGTTAAGGAGTGCTGAGCACCTTAGAGTAAAGTGTGAAGCATGCGTCGTTAGTTTATCGCAGGTTTATCGCAGGCTGAGGAGTCTCCGATCAATGTCGACTCATAGGTCGAGAAAGATTGTTATAGTCGTTTCTTAGTCGATGCAACCCTGTGCTCGCTTATCTATTCTGCTATTATTGCGTTTAGTACAGTAAGGCGGTTCCTTGTCCCCTATTCTCTTCCGAATGCGCTATGTTCGTTTTGCTCCTGTCTCTGCCTACTATAGCTGGTCCTTATATCCGCCACATATGCCAGTCCAGCGCTAGTTGACCATAACTGTATACCTGTCTCGAAAAGGGATAAAAGGAAAAAAAGAAAAAGAAAGAAGGAATGTCCAGGAATCCAAAGATGTTCTTAAGTACCACACAGGTTGATGCTTAAAAAATGAATGTCGATCCAGGGGTCGAGAAAGTTCTAATGCTAGTTGCCTAAGAAAAATGCTAGGTAATCAAAATCGGAGGTTACTAGGAACCTATAAGGAGACATCTGACACACTCCTATCGTCCATATCGACATCGCCATTCTTTCAGATTATTAGAATATTCGCTAAGTTAGAGTAAGGCCGAGGAATCTCGACTATAGGATAGCGACCATTATATATCTAATTCATACGAGTCGAAGGCAGATTTCTCTAATCAGTTGCTTGTCATTAAGATTATTGATGCTGCTGAGGTTCTTCTGCTACTCTGTCTTCTTTAGTTCGTAACTTTAGAAGCTTTAACTGCTTTCCTACAAATGTTCTAGTCAGTTTGGCACTATCTAGTTCCGCTAGTCGATAACTGCCAAATGTCTGAACTGTTGTTAGTATACAGTATAGGCTAAGCTAGCAGGGATGAAGTTTTAGGGCCGAAGATTTATTAACCTCTCGGCGAGAGTCTTAGAGCAACACAAGGTCGCCTACTTTGAACTCCTCTGTCCGAATGCGATACAAGTCATTATAGGATTCCTTATTAGCCTCTCGCTGCCTGTATACATAGAGCAGCACTTCCTCTAGGGCTTCATCCCACCTGTCTAGTTAAGCATAGCAAGCAGCGAGAAGATCTGTAGTAGATCTCACAGCATTCTAAGCGATCGTCTGCTATAAACTAATGTCAATCTTAATAGGAAGTATGTGTTCAGCTCTATAGATGACCCGAACAGGAGTCATTCTAGTAGTCGACTTAATAGTTGTTCGATCAGCCAATCCAAAAATGTCGAATCCAACGCGTACGCATTGGATTCAGCCCGCATACAAATTTCGTTAGGGTTACGCCAGCAGAGGGCCCATTGGATTCAGGCCCGTTGGATTCATTTGGAGTAACACCAATTTCGCCCAAATTTTGATATGTTGTAGTACACATCAATGTAAGTAAGTTTTGTGTTGCAAGCACCGCCATAAGTTGTATAATCGTCGAGTTATCGTCGTCGGAATCGAGGTAAACACAGTCGTAGAATGCAGGGATCAGACGAGCGTACCAATGAGAAGTGTCACACCACCCGAGGCGCAGCAGTGGAGATTAGTATTGTTACAAACAAACAATTTTCCCAAGGACAGGATGAAAAATGTGAAAATATATATGTTAGAGAGAAGGGCGTCAAGTGAGAGCGCAAAAAATCGTCACCCATTCGTTTCATACCCGCAATCAGCAAGGCGACACCAAACAGTCGAACCGTACATACACCGCGCCCGGAACGAAAGAAATGGCAAGCAGCCATTTTCAGCATTTGACCGAGTGGGAGGTAGTCGTATGCAAGGAATGTCGATATGCGGTATGGCCGAGGCAAGTAGTGGGTCATTTAACAAATAGGCAACATAGGATGCCCAGAAAGCAAGCCGTAGGGATTTCGGACGAGATCGAGCAATGGCATGGTATCGCACAATTTTCCGGCGAATTTAAAATACCCGAATATGTCGAAGAAGCCGTGGAAGGTTTGCCCGTGTACACGGACGGTGTAAAATGCGAGTTGGATGAAGGGCAATGTGCGTACGTTTGCCGCAACATGGATGTCATCAAAGAACATTGGCGGAAGACGCATGGACATTCGGTCGGTCAAAAGCGAGGCGGGTCAGGCATGTTGAAGAAAGAAGACATCGACCGTCAAATATTGCAGAATTGCCGACAGGTACAATGCCAGCGATTTTTCGTACAAAAAGAGCATTCGCAATATTTCGAGGTACGATCCAGCGAAGAGCGAAGGGAAGGAAGCATCAGACAAAGTAAGGAAGAAGATGTTTGGTCGCAGGCGTGGGAGCAGGCATCGCAGCATTACGACAAGATCCGATCAGACGAAACGATACGGCCGGGCCAGACAGACGAGGTCAATCCGTGGTTGAGACGGACAGGATGGATCCCGTATTTAGAGGGTTGCGACCGCAAAGACATTTTACGATGTTTAAGAGAACCCACCGTCGATGAAGAGATAGCCGAAGGCGAAAACGAAGCGAACGATAATGAGCGAGCAGCAGCAGCGATTTGGGAGGCGATAGGCGAGTTGGCGTCGGCCAGCCAGGACGCGGTATCCCGCAGCGGAGTCATGTTACGGTTCGAGGCGATCCGTACGGAAGCGCACCAGAACGTTTACCGTCCGTTGGAACCATACCAAAATCGGGACGAGATCAGGAGGCAAGGTCGATATTGGCAGCAGATCGTGACGTTTTTCGTACGCACGAGACGAGTCCATTCGTGGAAGAGCCCGTCGTACAAGTTCAACCGTAGGCAGGACCGGGCGTTTGCGCAGATGATGGCAGTTGCAAGATCGACGGTGAAAGAAGCAGATGAATCGAGTGACACCGAGAGCGACAGTACGAACACCGATAGCGAAGCAGAAGGTGAGGAGGGGAAACCAGCGATGACCGAGATACAGCAGGCGTGTTTGTCGTTTTGCATCGAGTTATTGAACCAGACGATTCACAATCGCGAGTACGACATGGCGTTGGTTTGCGGGTTGGCAGCGTTGGGTGTCAACCCGAGCGGTCGAGGGTTTCGAGGTGCCGATACGTATCCATCGATTTTGTCGGCGGTGACCAAGGTAGCCCATTTCATGATCGTGCAGCAAGCCGAACGATTAACGCAGCCAACAACAGGCGAGTGCGATGAGTTCAGCCCGGGTCGCAGCCCGTGTGAGTTCGAAGACAGCGGGTACGAGAGTGAAGGGACGCAAACCGATAGAGGCGAAGGCAGACGGAAAGTTGGTAAGAGCAGTTTTGAATGGGTACGGAAGATGATGGACGGATTTATGGTACGAGGGTGCGGTAGCCCGATGCAGTGGATGTTGGATTTACGGGGTTATGGGATGAAGATCGATTTCAACACGACATCGGCAGGTCACGTCAATTGGCGAGACGGCGACACGTTAGAGTACAAAGCGGTGAAGTTCAACATGGCGGAGTTTCGTGGCATGGTCGGGGGATTGCACCAAGCCACCCGTCGAGCATTATTAGAAGATTTGATGTTCGCGACCGATGAAGGAGGCATCCCGGCCGTGCCATGGCAGCATTTGTACGACGACCCAAGCAACGACGAGGCAGGTTGGAGTTTCATCCGCGATCAACGGTCCCGGTTGCCGGTCGACGGGCAGAGTTGGTTGCACGAGAGAATCGGAAGTCGGCCGGATTTACGCCAGCGGTTCGTTCGAGCAGGGACGGCGAGTGGGATCGATCGTGAACGGATGCGGAATTGGTTACGGCAGGTTGCAGCATTCCGCGGCAAGTTGTTAGTATTGATGCACATGACGGGAGGCCAGCCGGCGCGTGGCCCGGAGATATTGAGCGTCCGGCACCGTAATACCGTTCAAGGTGGCCATCGCAATTTGTTCATCGAAGACGGGATGGTAGTGTTTGTGACCAGATACCATAAAGGTTACGAGGTCAAAGGTGACGTCAAGATCATCCATCGATATTTGCCGCGAGAGGTGGGCGAGTTGGTGGTGTGGTATTTGTGGTTGGTTTTGCCGTTCGTCCAGCGGATGCAAGCGATGGTGTGGCAGCAGGAAACAATATCCGATCATTTGTGGCCGGCGGACGCCGATGGTCGAAAATGGACGACGGAACGCATGAAGCACGAGTTACAGCGGGTGAGCGAGGCAGGTTTAGGGCAGTCGATCAACGTAGCAGGATACCGCCAGATCGCCATTGCGATCAGCCGGCGATGGATTCGTAAGGGGGTGGAGAGTACAACAGACGAGCAGCACGACGACGGCGATTGGTTGCAGGACGACGCGTCAGGTGAGATAGCGGACGAGCAGGCAACGCATTCCCCACACGTCGCCGGAGCCGTATACGCAAGAGATGCGCAGGAGTTGGCAGGTGCGACAGCAAGCCGAAGACAGCAATTTCGAGCAATCAGTGTGGATTGGCACCGTTTTTTGGGGTTCCAGTCGACCGAGCAGGCGAAGAAAGAAGGATTAAAGCGTAAGCGTTGCCCGTTCGAGGACGAAGCCGAAGAAGCAAGGACGGAACGACAAGTAGCATTACGGCGCATGGATGCCGTAGCCGAATTACAGTGGATGATGCGTAAGAAAGTGACGATGCGTAGCGTACAGGGCGACGCAATGCATGCGATCCAGCAAGGCGAGAGCCCGATCGTCGTCGTTATGCCGACGGGATCGGGCAAGAGCGTGTTGTTTATGTTACCGGCGTTCGTACAAGTAGGAGGGGTGACAATCGTGGTCGTGCCGTTGAAAGCGTTGCGTGCAGATATGGTGGTTCGGTGCCGCGAGGTGAACATCCGTTGCGCGGTGTGGGAACACGGACATGCGGTAGACGGGGCATCGATCGTGTTGGTGACACCAGAGAAGGCAGTGTCGCCGGCATTTGGTACGTTCATCAGTCGCGTGAGACAGACGCAACGATTGGATCGAGTCGTTATCGATGAGTGCCATGTCATTTTGAACGACCGATGGGATTTCCGACAAGAGTTGCAACAATTGGGCAAATTGGCGTTCGCAGAGACGCAGATGTTGTTATTGACGGCGACATTGCCGCCGACCGAAGAGCAGACGTTGTTCGATAGGATGTACTGGCGCCGAGCGGAAGTGCGATTGATACGTGCGTCGACGGTGCGGAAAAATATCGAGTATAGCGTTGTCGACGGACCAGCAGAAATGTCAAAACGGATAGAGTGTTTGGCCGGGTTAGTGGCGAGCACGCTACGGGACGAGACCCAGCCGGATGGTAAGGTGGTCGTGATGTGTGAGAGCAAGCCCGAGATCAGTGCGATCGTCGAAGCCGGATTATTCCCATGCGAGCCGTTTCACGCAGACATGACAGAGGAGAGGAAGGAAGAGGTGTTGGAGGAGTTCCGGACAGGGCAGATCCAGGTGGTCGTTGCGAGTGGGTCGTTCAATATGGGGATCGACATCGCAGGCATTCGGTTGATCGTGCATATGGACGAGCCGCGCAATATGAGGGATTACGGTCAAGGTAGCGGGAGGGCGGGAAGGGATGGATTAATGAGCCGTGCGATCATCATCCGAGGTGGTTTAGGATTAGGAGACGACAGGGTGAAGCGGTACGTCGATCGCGAGCGCCGACAGTGTAGAAGGATCGACATCGACGGATATTTGGACGGCGATCGCACACGGCAGCGTTGCAGAGCAGACGAGTCGTGGTGCGATTGGTGTCAAGAACAGGGGAAAAGTCAGCGACCGGGATCGTATGAAGCGGTGCAAGCAGTAGTAGAGGCAGGGGCAATAGATGAGGAAGAGAGACGTATCAGGAGGGAGGTGGCAGAGCAGGCACGACAAAGATCAGTGCCGCAGGCCCGGCGCATTGGGCAAGTGCAAAGGCAAGCGACATGGCATGAGGAATTGTTGCAGCGATTAGAAAGATGGAAAGGGATTTGTGTGATGTGTCGAAGCCGAAATCAGACGAGTACACATAGCATCAGTCGATGCAGGCAAGAACACAGTCAGCAGGCAGAGGAGGAGCGTCGTAAGATGCAGAGATGGATCAGGTACGCGGCGAACGTGGTTTGTTACAAGTGCGGCGTACCGAAGGTCGTATGTCAGCGATGGAGCGCAGACGGACGAGTGCCAGCAGGAGAGCACACGGATTGCCAGTATTTCGGAGTATTGATAGGGGTCGTGGTTGGCATTAAGCATGGATACCCAGGAGTATGGGAAGAATGGCAGAGGCGAATGGTGCGACGCGGAGCAAACATCGAGCAAGTAGAAGGGACGATAAAGGTTTTAGGATCGGAGGCGGTAGGACGGGAGGGTGGTAGCGAGTTAGTACATGCATTCATATGGTTAACAGGTAGGGTAGAGGAGGGATAATGATAGTATAGAGATTATGCAAACAACAAGAAGACAGGTAGGTAGTAAAGTTATCGAGTGTCAGTATTAGGATCGAGATAACAGAAACAAAAGAAATCAGGGAAACCGATTTAGGTCGGATTCAACGCATTAGTATAACGTTAAACAATATTAAGTAATAGGAGGCAAGAAAGATATAGATTAAGAATTAATTAATCGAATTGAAAGCGAGTATAGATTTATAGTTTAGTAAGTTAGTAAACAGGTATATATAAGGTATAGAATAGTAGAAGTAAGATTAGGAATAAAAGGAGAGTAAAGCAGAAGATAATATAATAATCGTATTAAAGATAGATAATTAAATAGATAATTAAATAGATAATTAAATAGATATAAGGAAAGATATATTAAGAATTATTAAAGGTATATAAAAAGAAAAGTATAAGAGAAGGAGATAGAAATATAGTAAAGAGATTATAGGCGTATTAAAGATTTAGATAATATTTAGAATTTAGTAAAGAAGATAAATAGATTAGAGTTTATATTATATAGTAAGAGTAAAATAGTAATAGGATTAAGATATTATAGTATAGAGTTAGGAAAGTTTTATATAGATATAATATAGAATAAAATTTATAAGAGTTAGATTTAGTTAGAGTATTTTAGAAAGAAAGAGAAGATTAAAATATAAGAATTTAGTAGTAGTAATAAAAAGGAAGGTAGAGAGAAAAGTAGAGAGAGATAGAAAGAGAAGTAGAAAAAGAAAGATAGAGAGAAAAGTAGAGAGAGATAGAGAGAGAAGTAAAAGAAGATTAAAGTTAGAATTTAGATAGTATATTAAGATTTTTAAAATAGATAAAAAGATTAGAAAATAGAAGGTATAGAATATAATAGAAGAGTAAGGAGTAATAGATATAGAATAGAGTTAAAAAGAAAAGAAAAAAAAAGAGATTAGAGGTTAAGGATAGTAGAAAATAATTGATAAAAAGAAGAAGAAAGGAAAAAGGATATATATAAAAGAGTAAATTAGGAGTAAAGATAGTAAAGGTAATAATATAAAAAAAGAAAAAAGAGTAGTTAGATTAAAAATAAATAGATAGAAGATAAAGAAGATAGATAGGAGAATAGAGATAGAGAGAAAAGAGAATAAGGATTTATAGAAAGTAAGAAGAGTAGAAGGATAGAGGTATTAAAGTTAATAAGATAGTTAAAGATTAGAAAGAAAAATAAGAAATATAGGATTAAAAAGGAAGTATTAATAATAGAGAGAAAGAAAGATAGGAATTAGAAAGTAAGTAGATAAAGATAGTAAGATTAGGAAGAATAGGATGATAAGAGTAATATTAAGTAAAAAAGAAGAAAAAATAGAATAAGAAGAGAATTAATAGAAGAGAATAGATAATAGTAGAATTAGATAAGATAATAAAGGTAATAGTAGAAAGAAAGATATAATTTAAGATAATAGAGAGAAAGAGAGAGATATAGAATAGTAATAGTAGAAGGAAATATAGGAGAAAGAAAGAAATAAGAGAAGAAGAGATAGTTAGATATTAGATAGAAGATAGAGGATTAAGATAGAGGATTAAGATAGAGGATTAAGATAGAGGATTAAGATAGAGATAAGAAAAAGAAAGAGGATTAAGATAGAGGATTAAGATAGAGATAAGAAAAAGAAAGAGGATTAAGATAGAGGATTAAGATAGAGATAAGAAAAAGAAAGAGGATTAAGATAGAGGATTAAGATAGAGATAAGAAAAAGAAAGAATTTAGGAGAGAGGAAAGAAAGATTAGAAGAGATAGATAGTAGATTTAATTTTAAGAATATAAGAGAAGAGAGTAGGATTAAAGAGTAAGGATAGTTATATAGAGGAGTAGAATTTTAGAGAGATAAGTAGTAGAAAGAGGAAAAGAAAAAGAGAAGAAAGAATTAAAAAAGAAAGGAGAATTAAAGAGTAGTAAGGATAAAGAAAAGAAAGGGAATAAGAGAAAAAGAAGGAAGGAGAAGATATATAAGAGAGATAGGTTTAGGTTTAGGTTTAGGGTTAGGGTT
>JALDQA010000023.1:0-33004 GCA_023634325.1 Cladosporium cucumerinum
GGATCTGCCCTGTCCGGAACTCCTCCAACACCTCTTCCTTCCTCTCCTCTGTCATGTCTGCGTGAAACGGCTCGCATGGGAATAATCCGGCTTCGACGATCGCACTGATCTCGGGCTTGCTCTCACACATCACGACCACCTTACCATCCGGCTGGGTCTCGTCCCGTAGCGTGCTCGCCACTAACCCGGCCAAACACTCTATCCGTTTTGACATTTCTGCTGGTCCGTCGACAACGCTATACTCGATATTTTTCCGCACCGTCGACGCACGTATCAATCGCACTTCCGCTCGGCGCCAGTACATCCTATCGAACAACGTCTGCTCTTCGGTCGGCGGCAATGTCGCCGTCAATAACAACATCTGCGTCTCTGCGAACGCCAATTTGCCCAATTGTTGCAACTCTTGTCGGAAATCCCATCGGTCGTTCAAAATGACATGGCACTCATCGATAACGACTCGATCCAATCGTTGCGTCTGTCTCACGCGACTGATGAACGTACCAAATGCCGGCGACACTGCCTTCTCTGGTGTCACCAACACGATCGATGCCCCGTCTACCGCATGTCCGTGTTCCCACACCGCGCAACGGATGTTCACCTCGCGGCACCGAACCACCATATCTGCACGCAACGCTTTCAACGGCACGACCACGATTGTCACCCCTCCTACTTGTACGAACGCCGGTAACATAAACAACACGCTCTTGCCCGATCCCGTCGGCATAACGACGACGATCGGGCTCTCGCCTTGCTGGATCGCATGCATTGCGTCGCCCTGTACGCTACGCATCGTCACTTTCTTACGCATCATCCACTGTAATTCGGCTACGGCATCCATGCGCCGTAATGCTACTTGTCGTTCCGTCCTTGCTTCTTCGGCTTCGTCCTCGAACGGGCAACGCTTACGCTTTAATCCTTCTTTCTTCGCCTGCTCGGTCGACTGGAACCCCAAAAAACGGTGCCAATCCACACTGATTGCTCGAAATTGCTGTCTTCGGCTTGCTGTCGCACCTGCCAACTCCTGCGCATCTCTTGCGTATACGGCTCCGGCGACGTGTGGGGAATGCGTTGCCTGCTCGTCCGCTATCTCACCTGACGCGTCGTCCTGCAACCAATCGCCGTCGTCGTGCTGCTCGTCTGTTGTACTCTCCACCCCCTTACGAATCCATCGCCGGCTGATCGCAATGGCGATCTGGCGGTATCCTGCTACGTTGATCGACTGCCCTAAACCTGCCTCGCTCACCCGCTGTAACTCGTGCTTCATGCGTTCCGTCGTCCATTTTCGACCATCGGCGTCCGCCGGCCACAAATGATCGGATATTGTTTCCTGCTGCCACACCATCGCTTGCATCCGCTGGACGAACGGCAAAACCAACCACAAATACCACACCACCAACTCGCCCACCTCTCGCGGCAAATATCGATGGATGATCTTGACGTCACCTTTGACCTCGTAACCTTTATGGTATCTGGTCACAAACACTACCATCCCGTCTTCGATGAACAAATTGCGATGGCCACCTTGAACGGTATTACGGTGCCGGACGCTCAATATCTCCGGGCCACGCGCCGGCTGGCCTCCCGTCATGTGCATCAATACTAACAACTTGCCGCGGAATGCTGCAACCTGCCGTAACCAATTCCGCATCCGTTCACGATCGATCCCACTCGCCGTCCCTGCTCGAACGAACCGCTGGCGTAAATCCGGCCGACTTCCGATTCTCTCGTGCAACCAACTCTGCCCGTCGACCGGCAACCGGGACCGTTGATCGCGGATGAAACTCCAACCTGCCTCGTCGTTGCTTGGGTCGTCGTACAAATGCTGCCATGGCACGGCCGGGATGCCTCCTTCATCGGTCGCGAACATCAAATCTTCTAATAATGCTCGACGGGTGGCTTGGTGCAATCCCCCGACCATGCCACGAAACTCCGCCATGTTGAACTTCACCGCTTTGTACTCTAACGTGTCGCCGTCTCGCCAATTGACGTGACCTGCCGATGTCGTGTTGAAATCGATCTTCATCCCATAACCCCGTAAATCCAACATCCACTGCATCGGGCTACCGCACCCTCGTACCATAAATCCGTCCATCATCTTCCGTACCCATTCAAAACTGCTCTTACCAACTTTCCGTCTGCCTTCGCCTCTATCGGTTTGCGTCCCTTCACTCTCGTACCCGCTGTCTTCGAACTCACACGGGCTGCGACCCGGGCTGAACTCATCGCACTCGCCTGTTGTTGGCTGCGTTAATCGTTCGGCTTGCTGCACGATCATGAAATGGGCTACCTTGGTCACCGCCGACAAAATCGATGGATACGTATCGGCACCTCGAAACCCTCGACCGCTCGGGTTGACACCCAACGCTGCCAACCCGCAAACCAACGCCATGTCGTACTCGCGATTGTGAATCGTCTGGTTCAATAACTCGATGCAAAACGACAAACACGCCTGCTGTATCTCGGTCATCGCTGGTTTCCCCTCCTCACCTTCTGCTTCGCTATCGGTGTTCGTACTGTCGCTCTCGGTGTCACTCGATTCATCTGCTTCTTTCACCGTCGATCTTGCAACTGCCATCATCTGCGCAAACGCCCGGTCCTGCCTACGGTTGAACTTGTACGACGGGCTCTTCCACGAATGGACTCGTCTCGTGCGTACGAAAAACGTCACGATCTGCTGCCAATATCGACCTTGCCTCCTGATCTCGTCCCGATTTTGGTATGGTTCCAACGGACGGTAAACGTTCTGGTGCGCTTCCGTACGGATCGCCTCGAACCGTAACATGACTCCGCTGCGGGATACCGCGTCCTGGCTGGCCGACGCCAACTCGCCTATCGCCTCCCAAATCGCTGCTGCTGCTCGCTCATTATCGTTCGCTTCGTTTTCGCCTTCGGCTATCTCTTCATCGACGGTGGGTTCTCTTAAACATCGTAAAATGTCTTTGCGGTCGCAACCCTCTAAATACGGGATCCATCCTGTCCGTCTCAACCACGGATTGACCTCGTCTGTCTGGCCCGGCCGTATCGTTTCGTCTGATCGGATCTTGTCGTAATGCTGCGATGCCTGCTCCCACGCCTGCGACCAAACATCTTCTTCCTTACTTTGTCTGATGCTTCCTTCCCTTCGCTCTTCGCTGGATCGTACCTCGAAATATTGCGAATGCTCTTTTTGTACGAAAAATCGCTGGCATTGTACCTGTCGGCAATTCTGCAATATTTGACGGTCGATGTCTTCTTTCTTCAACATGCCTGACCCGCCTCGCTTTTGACCGACCGAATGTCCATGCGTCTTCCGCCAATGTTCTTTGATGACATCCATGTTGCGGCAAACGTACGCACATTGCCCTTCATCCAACTCGCATTTTACACCGTCCGTGTACACGGGCAAACCTTCCACGGCTTCTTCGACATATTCGGGTATTTTAAATTCGCCGGAAAATTGTGCGATACCATGCCATTGCTCGATCTCGTCCGAAATCCCTACGGCTTGCTTTCTGGGCATCCTATGTTGCCTATTTGTTAAATGACCCACTACTTGCCTCGGCCATACCGCATATCGACATTCCTTGCATACGACTACCTCCCACTCGGTCAAATGCTGAAAATGGCTGCTTGCCATTTCTTTCGTTCCGGGCGCGGTGTATGTACGGTTCGACTGTTTGGTGTCGCCTTGCTGATTGCGGGTATGAAACGAATGGGTGACGATTTTTTGCGCTCTCACTTGACGCCCTTCTCTCTAACATATATATTTTCACATTTTTCATCCTGTCCTTGGGAAAATTGTTTGTTTGTAACAATACTAATCTCCACTGCTGCGCCTCGGGTGGTGTGACACTTCTCATTGGTACGCTCGTCTGATCCCTGCATTCTACGACTGTGTTTACCTCGATTCCGACGACGATAACTCGACGATTATACAACTTATGGCGGTGCTTGCAACACAAAACTTACTTACATTGATGTGTACTACAACATATCAAAATTTGGGCGAAATTGGTGTTACTCCAAATGAATCCAACGGGCCTGAATCCAATGGGCCCTCTGCTGGCGTAACCCTAACGAAATTTGTATGCGGGCTGAATCCAATGCGTACGCGTTGGATTCGACATTTTTGGATTGCTTGGACGAACCGACTCTATGTGACTTAACCCTATCTTATGGTATTAACTAGGTAGCTATCTCGTTGCCTTATATCCGAGGACGGACCGACATTGTCGTGACCTAAGGATGTCGGGGGTTACATTTATTAGAATGTAGGTCCTCTTATAGCGTTTCTGGTAGATTCTAGATACTGTCTGCTAGACAGGCAGATAGACGACACTTACTAAAGCTGTTGTTAGTGGACTCTAGACAGCTTGGGTGGGTGACGATATTGCTAGTGGACTCCAGATATTGTGGCCGATTGCTAGTGGATTCTAGTTCTGTCTCGCCTATTCGCATTCCTTATAGATGCTCCTAGAGGTGAGCGCAGCTATCCTCTCAGGGTGGTACCTTATAGCGTCTAGTCATATGATCCTTCGCATACCTGATATAGGTTTGCTATTCTAAAGTGAGGTCCTCTTTAGGCAGCGTTGTGGACTTAATACTCCTATTGCAGGACTCACTCACACTCGGCTAGCTGTGGCCGCATAATAGGATAGGAGAGTCGGCGTATGTGCTATATACATTCGACCTGTTATCACGAGGCGTGCACATTCTCCTAGAAGTGAGGTGTCGACTGGGTCAAGGGAGGCGAACGTGCCCTGGATTGGATAGTATTAGCTCCTGATCGAACCGACGGGAACTCGAGCCTTACACTTGAGATAACTATGTCGCCTGGCGGCGTTAAATACAGGTTCTATTAGTTAGGATTGTCTTGCGTAGATTCGTTAAGGCTCTTTGCTAAAGAAGATATCATTCGTGCCACTATAGGTATAGGTAGTTAGCTACTACTTAATCGAATGATGTCTGATCTAGATAAGGGAGTGAAACCTGATAGCAGGATACTGGCTAGCGCTGTCTGTCCATAGGGCGTGTATCTGGTGGGTGTATTATCAGGAAGGACTATAGGAATTATCGATAGGATTGTTAGATGCCTGCGAAGGCTATACGTGATCTATCCTCTGCTGGCATAATGGCATATAAAAGGGGAATGGTTCATCCGGTACCCAGCCCGATCCGACTGACTTAGTCGGTTAGAGGGAGAAATGCATGGATTTGCCTCTCCTCTCTGCAGTCTGACCTTTAATGTATGTAGCTTATCTTTGCCGCCATCTGCTAGGCTGCATTCCGATATTCTAAATTGAACCCCTAACCCTAACCCTAAAACCATTTCATCTCCCATTTCATCTCCCATTTCATCTCCCATTTCATCTCCCATTTCATCTCCCATTTCATCTCCCATTTCATCTCCCATTTCATCTCCCATTTCATCTTCCATTTCATCTTCCATTTCATCTCCCATTTCATCTCCCATTTCATCTTCCATTTCATCTTCCATTTCATCTCCCATTTCATCTCCTATTTCATCTCCCATTCTATCTTCTATTTTCTTTCCCAATATCTTAATCTTTATTCCTAAACTCTATTCTAATCCTCTCTTCTTTCTTATTTACTTCTATTCTCTTACTTACTAATTTACTCCTATTTATTTAATATCTTCTTCACCATAAATCTATTTATACTTCTTTTTATATCCTACCCTACTTTCTTTCTAATATTCATCTTTCTTCTTTTCTCCATTCTAATCTATTCTCTACCTATATCTCTTTTATTTCTTCTATTATCATTATTTTTCTTTCTTCTTTCTTTCTTCCTTTTTACTCTCTACTCTATCTTCTATTTTACTTCCTATCTTATCTCTAACCTTATCCTCTATTCTATTCTCTACTTTATCTCTACTATCTTTTTAAACCTCTTCCTTATACTAATCCTTTCTAATTCTACTATTATCTTTTCTTTTCTTTTTTTCTTAATACTAAATTCTCTTCTTCTACTTTCTCTATATTCTATTTCTCTAAATCTTTCCTTTCCTTCTTTAATAATTTAAATCCCTCTTTCCTCTATATCTTTCTTTTTAAAAAAATTATTTAATTAATCTATATTCTATAATCCTCATTTATTTTCTCTCTTCTCTACTTTCTCTTTCTTAATTCTTTTTCTTTTAATTCTTATTCTTTCTTTCTAATCTTTCTTTCTAATCTTTCTTTCTAATCTTTCTCTTCTTTTTCTCTCTTTTCTCTCTTACCCTTAATTCTATTTCTCTTTTTATTTCTTCTTATATTAACTACTTCTAATTCTTATACCTCTTCTCTTTCTTTCTATATTCTACTCTCTTTCTTTCTTATTTTATTTAAATCTACTAATTCTAATTATATCTCTCCTAACTATTCCTAATAAATTATTTTCTTTTCAGTTCCTTTTCTTTTATACTAATTCTCCTTCTAAATTCTTTTTCTATTTTCTTTTTTCTTTTCCTTAATTTAATTCTAAATGTCTCTTTATATCTACTTATACTAATCAATACTATTTAGATTTAATAATCTTCTACTTTTTTGATATCTTATATTAGATATCTCTTTTATTCCTAATCCTCTTCTTCTCTATTTTCTATTATATATTTATCTTACTTATATCCTCTATTTCTTCTAACTTGGTTTCTATCTATATATTCTTCTTTTCTTATTTCTAATCTTACTCTACTCTTATTTCTACTTTTATTCTAACTCTTTATTTATATTTATACATTACTCTCTTTTATTTTTATCTTAGTATTTACTCGTTTTATCTTCCTTGCTAACTAAACTACTCTTAGGCCTTCTCTTTGTTTTTTACTCTTTCCTCTTTACTTTCCTTCCTTAATCCTATTACTATCTTTAATCTACTTTTCCTATCTGTCTGACTTTACTTTTACTAAAATAAAGAGAATAAGGAAATTAGGATCTTTAGAGAATAGTTATAGTTAGAGACTCTATATGTAATTATAAGGCTATCTATTATACCTAGTAATAGTAAGTAAAATACTAGAGCTTACTATGATATCTAATAGTAGGAGGGATGATTACAGAGTACGTATAATTCTGCTAAATAATAAATCCTATAACAGTAGTAGGTATAATAATAGAGCTTGTAATCCTGCTTGACAATAGCAGGCACAATCACAGAGCTTGCAATCCTGCTTAGCAACAGCAGGCACAATCACAGAGCTTACAATCCTGCTTCACAACAGCAGGCACAAGCTTGACAATAGCAGGCACAATCACAGAGCTTGCAATCCTGCTTCACAACAGCAGGCACAAGCTTGACAATAGCAGGCACAATCACAGAGCTTGCAATCCTGCTTAACAACAGTAGGCACAAGCTTGACAATAGCAGGCACAATCATAGAGCTTGTAATCCTGCTTGACAATAGCAGGCACAATCACAGAGTTTGCAATCCTGCTTAGCAACAGCAGGCACAATCACAGAGCTTGCAATCCTGCTTCACAACAGCAGGCACAAGCTTGACAATAGCAGGCACAATCACAGAACTTGTAATCCTACTTGACAATAGCAGGCACAATTGCAGAGCTTGCAGTCCTGCTTGACAATAGCAGGCACAATCACAGAGCTTGCTATTCTCCCTGACAATAGTAGGCATAGTAACAGAGCTTGCTTCACAATAGCAGGCATAACAATAGTAAGTAGCTCTCTCTATGCAGCATCATTCTATATAAGCATCCTCTTCTTCTCCTTTTTCCTTCTCCCTCTCCTTTACAACCACCACAACCACCACAACCACCACAACCACTACAACCACTACAACCACTACAACCAACACAACCAACACAACCAACACAACCAACACAACCACAATCATGGCTCCCAAGCAGATTGACTATGAGCTCAGCATGCATGCCTACAGGACTGGAGGTCATCAAGCTAGGCAGAAGGTGCTTGAGCTGAAAGATGAGTTGAAGGAGTTCCACAACCAGGTTGGCAGTCAGGTGAAGGAGAGTGAGAAGGGGTGCTTTGGAGGGGCCTTCAATGCATGGCTGAGGGCTGGAGCACCTGAGGGTGTCTGCACTGTCCAGCATATGGCAATGATTGAGGGTTTTGCTATTTCTGAGATTGAGAGATTGATCAGTACAGAGGTGGTGGATGGCGAGCCTGATGTGATGGGTGGGCAGGCTGTGGAGGAGTTTAGAGGCTTCAAGATTAGGCTTGGGGAGGCTCAGTTGAGCCGTGCAGAGCAGGAGGCTGGGATGGAGTGGTGCCTTGAGCACAAGCAAGGTGGTGAGGCTAAGTATGAGGAGTAGAATTATAAGAAAGGAGATATGAGATAAAACTTATTCTCATTCTTCTAACCTCTTTTTCTTCCTACCTACCTAAGTATCTACTACTGCTCTACTATCTTGGATATTTACTACTTACTAATTATTCTTACTCCTCTAGTTTGCTCTATATATTATAGTCTGCTCTAACTAGTAGTATATGATAGTGATTATAATTTAGTCTTCTTTTATCTCCTCTATAATATTCTTCTATTCTTTAAGTTCTTCTTTTATATACCTTAGACTACTTATATAGTATTCATCTTAGCCTCCTCGCGACGTTACGATAGATTCTAGAGATCTGGTCAGACTTCAGGGTAACTTTATAGAAAACAGAAGGTTGTTACTATTCGAATCTATATAGATCGTAGAGCCAAAGCCGTAACTCGTACTGCTTGTATGGTAGTAATACCTCCGAATCGACTCTCTTCCCCGAGCCAGTTGAAATAGTCTTCGATGTTGTCGAACAGTCGATTAAATTGCTCTTATAGCCATTTTGGCCCTTCGACGCTCTCAAACACTCCGAAGCAGAGTGGTAACACGATGTCTCTATACTCGCAATCCCTACCACCTTTGTTCCCTTGCTCTGCTTGTTGACAGATTGACTGCGGGTTGAGACACCAGAAGCAGCTCGTATATGGTTATAGCCATTTCCGCCCTCTTCTTTCGTGCCGCTGTCTGGCTCTGCTTCTTTCTTCGAAGACCTCGAATCGGCATAGACATGTCGAGAAGTCATAGTCCTAGCTCGATTTGACCGCTCTGCAGAGCAAATATGTACCTTTCACGCTCGCTAGATCGAGACGGTACTGCGCCAGCTCTGTATAAGCCTGAAGCCGCTCTTGCTGGATGAGTTAGAGCCCGGTATGTGCAATATCCTGCTCGACCTTTTCGACTGGATCTATCGCATCTTGGTAGGCCACCCTACATACATCGCATGGCACGTCTTCTGGCATGCACCATCTTCGATCCTGGACAATGTCTAAGTAATCACTTAAAGACGTCCAGTAGCATTGCCTACCTTGTAGGTACTGGTGCACTGCTTGCTTGTCCCGACGTTTTCGCAGTGTAAGATCGTCTTTGTAGTTGTCTGTCTGATGTGGATAAACTCGCGGTCTGTCTGTTACCTGAGGCTGCTAAGTAGCTGGTAGCAATACCATCGAATATGCACGCTTCCTATCCCGCCCTGCACGGCCAGACTCCTGGGCGAAGATTACTAGAGACTCTGGCTCGTCTATGTTCATAACGAGTCGGACGTGTGGATAGTCGAACCCTTCGGCCAGAGCTGTAGTTGCTACAATATAAGGCATATTAATAGTCTGAGTCCAACGATCGAGTATTTGCTTCTTCTTAACCGGTGTTCCACTCTCTGCAGTGTACGAGCTGCAACCGAGCAGCTCTGCTAGATCATCCGCATCCTTGCATGTCCGAACGTACAGGATGATTTTGTCGTAGGCGTGGTCGAAGAAGCCTGAGTCAGTCTATGCCTCTTTGGCCTCAGCTGCAGCCTGCTTAAGGAGGCTTCCGGCACGAGCGTCTATCTTACGTACCATATAAAAGATATTCGGTCGATTACTAGGTGCCCTGATCACTGTAGGATGGTAGAGATAATTTCTGTCTTCGAACTCTGCTCGCATAGACAGCGGAAGAGTAGCTGTGAGATAGACAAATTGAGTCCTAAGGCTCCGGATAGCTGTAAGCTCGATAATGCTGGGTCGATATTCGGCAGCAACCACGGTCAGGTGACATTCGTCAACAACAATCCGATCGAGCTTCTGCTCTGCTATCAACCTGCGGGCGTACTTTATGAAGTCCTTCGAAGAGACGGCCTCCGCGCTGACTAGTATCAGTGCTGCCTCGCGACTCTCGCCTGGCTGCCACTCTAGATGATCGATCTTCATCTCTCTTACACGCCAGAGCATGTCTCCATAGAGTGAGACGAGCGGTACGATGAGTATCATTACTCTAGCGCCAGGTAGGGTATATAGAAGCATGAAAAGTAAGCTTTTACCAGCTCCTGTTGGAAGGATAGCAACAACCTGCTCCGTCTAGGACATGATTGTGGTGAGGGCTTTCTCCTGCTCGCAGGACTTCCAGCCTGCTTCTTTGTCACCATACAGCTTCTTTAATCCCCCGAGGAGGGCTTCGCTCGACCAAGGCTTGCGAGGACAGTAGATCCCCTTAGCTACTCTCTTCGTCAGACGAGACTCTTGTTCGATCCTCCCGCGTTTCTTTTGCTTAAGGACTGTTTCTACGCCCCAGAAGTCCTGCTATAGTATAGAGGCCTGTAATCCCATCCGGACCTTACCATCCCACAAGTTGCTAAATACCGCTCCTGCCTGGTTGGCATAGGCTCGGTTCACTGTTCGTGTCTTATGGTTTCGCTAGTCAGTTATGCTTCGAATGATCGGGTCCATCTCTTCTGCGTCTTCATCGCTATCATCAGGGTCAAAGCACTCGATCTGACTAGCGAATTTCGTCTTGACAATCGCTACTGTGATCTGCCTCCAATTAGCGACGTGAAGCCGGGGCACACATGCTCGGATGCTCGCCTCTTCTAGGTAGCGACTTAGGTGACCCTCTGGCCATACCTTACTATCCTTCTCCCAGAGGTACAGAGAAAGCAATGCCTTTAGCGATGCTTGTCGTAGGAACCTCTCTCGCAGTGGCAGAACATAGACGATGTAGTCTAGAAGTAGCTCGGCAATTAGGTCAGCGAGAAACCGAACATTCTCCTTATAGTTTCCTGTTTACTGCTGGCCTTTATGGTACTAGACGTGTACCATCACACGATCGAAGCGTACAATGATTGAACGACGCCGCTGCGTGTTGCGATATGTCATCGAGAAGAACTCGCTCTCTCGTACGGGCTGTCCACCACTGATATGTATAAGGACGCTCAGCCGCTTTAAGAACTCCTGTACTGTAGCCTCGTAACCAGCCATCGCGCTCTCCCTCCATGCCCATCCGCCGGACGACTGGCTGTTCTTGACAAGGAAGATTCGACTCAATTGGTCGGATCGTTCGATTGCTTTCGTTAATGCCCGCTCCGTGCCATCGAGGCTCACCACGTTGTCTCTGTGTTGAGTGAAGTTCCAACAGATAGTGTCGACATTAACACTGTCTTTAAGAAAGCGAGGACTCATTCGGCGAAGGTTCTTAAGACCTAACATCATATCGTCGTAGAGTAATTGACAACATCCCTGGTACTCAGATGCGAGCAGAGACAGTATCTGATCCATATGTAGCTCCGTATCCTCGTAAGTCAAGACCTGCTCACTCTCATCCCAAGATGCCTCATGAGTACCGACGCTCGCACCCGATACTCTGAACAGTAACAGGCGCCACCTAAGTATCTCTCCCATCGGCGTCTCTACAGTCTGCTGGAGATACTGGTCGCAGTAGGCTTTCACGAGTTTGAGCGTCTTGCCACAGCCTTGCTGCTCTTTCAGGGCGCTGTTGTAGAACACTAACAGTTGCACAATCCAGACGATGGCTGAGAGGCTACTGTTGAAGTTACCAGGCTCTATCCAGCTTCGTGTCGACGGTTTAATGCTTAGCATAGCGCAAAAACTCAAGAGTGGCGACTCGTATCGGCGGGCGCCTGTCGTGTGGCAGATGAGGAGCATCTATAGCTTGAGAAGTCGATCCTTTATTTTCTTTCGCTCCTCTTCGTCAGCTTCCTCTTTATTCTCTTCATTAGGGCTTATCTGCCTTTGCTGGGCGATCTGGTGTATATCCCGCCATACTGCCAACTGCTCGTCTGTCGCCTCGATAATATCTTCTGGCCTCTGGATATCATCGTCGTCTTCAGCCACTGCACTAAAATAGTACTCATCAGGAGCGACGACTCTGCTGAAGTACGACACGAACCGGAGCGCTATCCCGAAGTATGTAGCGAGGCTCTTTGGTCCTTTGTAAGGATCGAACAGTCTGGTTTTTCCTGTAAGGTCGACTTGCGAAGGCTGGAAGCGGCTGAGGACGACTCGGCATTGGTAAGTCAGCATGCATTCGGGTCCGTCAAAACACAGCCTATGGGCATCTTTCAAGAGTGACTCCATTGCATCAATGATTGTGCGGAGCTCACTCTCGTCTCCAAGGCGAGGAACAGCAATTGCTGTTCGAATCTCGTCCTTTCTAAGACTGTGTATATGATCAGCAATGCCCGTCTCCCTCAACTAAGGCACTATAGCAGAGACATGCTTATCGAACCCGTGCACTCGATTGGCGTCCTCAGCAGCATCTCGTGCTGCCGCTTGAATATCATTTTCTTGTGCTAGAAAAAAGTCGTGCTTTCCAGATGCTTGTTTCTCGAGATTTGCTAGCACGTTTTGACGAGCGACCTCGAAGTAGTGCTGCCAAACCCCCACTCTGAAAAATCGCTGGCAAGCATGGTTCTCCGTCCAGATTTTATTCTTTGCGTGAATTTGTTTGGATCGGGCATCGCCACCGCGCTTCTGCGAGTTTACCCAGCTATGCTTTTGTTCGCAATGCTCTCGTATCCCTCGCGGGGTTCGACAGATATATAAACAAGGCGCACCCTGAGAGTCTATGCTGCTACATCTGAGACCATCGAAGTACACAGGCAGATTTGCAACAGGTGGATCGTTTGGTGAAGGGTAGATAACATCCGAAGGCACTCTGGCGAGAATGGAGAGTTTATCTACTGCTGAAATGATAGCGCGACGCTGTTGTAATGTCAGGCGTTTATGATGTGTCCGAAGATGCTTGCTTAGATGCGTAGGAACCACAGCATACTGACAACTCGTACAGATCAAGATGCGGGATCGTGAATCGACTGTAAAAAGACGATAGAATTCGTCCATCACGAAGCAGAACATAAAAATGCAGACAAAGCCTTTAGGACTACGAAAAAATTGTACTGGCATACTACTTTATAAAATGAATGATAGGCCTGCATAACTAGGTTTGTTTCGCTTTTATTATGGTTGCGCCTGCTACTTCGATCAATTGGTGAAGTGTTCTGTAGCCCTGACGCTAGATCAGTGTGCTTTGTGGGGAATAACCCTTGTATAAGCAGCGCCTCACTACCCCTAACACCAAGATGTCGCGACTAATAAAGACAGCTATATAGGATGAATGTAGCTGTAAATTGGCATGCAAAGCGTTCTGATTTTTCTGTAGTCACCTACTGAATTTCAAGGAATTTGATAGACATTAAAGCAAAGGAATCATGGTCAACGTGAGCAAAGGAATCATGGTCATTTCCGAAATTCTTAGGGTTACGTCTCACCTAAATTCAAAGGAATCATGGTCATTCCTTTGTCTTCTAGTGGTAGTGTTCACATGCCCACATTTCCTCATCCTCATCCTCATCCTCATCCTCCCCGCCACCTTCATATTTCACTTTTTTTCTAGGGTTCGGCCTTTCGCCGTCTTAATGTTCTTTTGTAGGGTTGGGCCTATTCGTATGTCTTCAATATCTCTCCAACCCATCCCGCTCCTTTGTCTCCAACCCTTCTTGTTCGCCATCTTCTTCTTTTACCCGCCCTCCGCCTATCGTCACACCCTTTCGTAGGGTTCGGCCTTCGGCCGTCTTAATGTTCTTTTGTAGGGTTGGGCCTTCGGCCATCTTAACGTTTCCTGTAGGGTCGGGCCTCCGGCCCTCTCCACTTCTCTTTTCTTTCTGCCGTCGCCTCCCCCTCGCCTCTCACACTCCTCAACCCTGCTCTCAATCCCCTTCGCCAAGCCCGGACCTGTGTCCGCTCTTAGCACCTTACCCTAACCCTTCCTTTCCTTTCCTTCTTATCTATTCTACTACTGACCTATGCTCCTCCGCCGCTTACGCCCTCTCCCTGCCCACTCCGCCTCCTCCTCTTCCACTTCCACTTCCCACCCTCCTCTTTCACCAAGCCCTTCCTCATCGTCCTTCCTTTCTAACCCCTCTATCACTTCTGCTACCTCCAACCCCTATAACACCTCCACCAATGCTACTGTCTTCAGTCTGAACTACTCTCGCCCTGCCATCAATCCCTTCACGAACTCCCTCAACTCACCCGTCCCCTCCAGTACCCCTACTATCATCCCTTTCGTCCGCTCGCGGAAACGGAACAGCACTGCCATCGTCTCCACCAGGAAGCTCCCTATCAAACATTCTTCCTCTCCCAATCCGTTGTTCTCTTGTTGTTTTATGCATATATTCTTCGGCATCAGGCATCGAATGCATCCACACTCGTGCTGTGGCAGCTTCTGCCCCCGGAGCTCCTCCGCCACCCGCCTACGCAACCTCTCCATCTCCTTGTCTGCCCGCACTCGTCTGCATTCCGTCGCCGCGTGGTTGATGTTGTTGCTGCTGTTGTATGGGTCCAACATGCAATACAGGCAGTACATTTCCTTGAGACGTAGCAGCCTCTCCTCTAACTCCAACCACCGACTTCGCCTCTCTATTATCACCCCTTCCTCCCTCCTCCGCCCCTCTTCTTTCACCTGCTCTTTTTCTATGCAGAGTGAGCACAAATCGTCCTTGTGGCCCTGACACTGGTACGGCACGTGGTCGAGGAATTGGCTGATTAGCGTCCGCAGGCACCCCTCCTCGATCGCCAACAGTCCGTACCACCACCGGTCCATCTCGTTGAAGTCCTCAATATCCCGAACTTCTCGCTGCATCCTTGCATTTCGCTCGATTCGATTCCGGATGCTCTTGCTTAGCTGCTGGCAGACGATGTAACTAACCCCTCGCTAATGGATCTGTCCGCTCGATTGTACCACGCTAGTCAAGCTGTAGATCGGCTCGATACTGATCGTGTACTTGATCTGTTTAATGTCGATCCCCACCTCGAGCACCGATGTCGTTACTAGGCACCTTTGCATTTTGCTCTCGACGAATCCACTTAGGATCACTTAGAGGCCTTCTTTGCCGGAGTAGACTATGTCCGTTCCTAGCAACTCTGCCAGAACCTCTCCCTGCTTCTTGTTCGTGACAAAAATCAGGACCTTGTTCCGGACATCGTCGTCCTCCCCCTCGATCTTTCGGATCGTCTCGAGAACGACCTCGTCTCGGTCTTCCCTCGTTGCTATAGTACACTCTTCGATAACTGATGTCGCTTCGATTGCTGCTACCCCGAATGATGCTGTTAAAGTTGCTAATGCCAAATGTCGTATTGAGGAGCTGCAGGAGCGGCTAGGGGAGGGTGGCAGTAATAAACACCATATCGGCCTTATACTGTAGAATGATGATGAGGTTGCGAAGCTGCAACCGGAACGTTGCTTCGATTAAAAACAGGTGCGCCTCGTCGAGCATTATGGTGACCTCCCTGCTAAGAGTCTTGTGTCTACCGATGATTTGCTTTAGCCCCTGTAAGTCGAGGTCTTCCACCGAGCAAAACATCAGGTTGCTGTCGTACATTACTACATCTTCGAATCGACTTGGACGGAGTTTGAGCTCACATGCTTTCCTATAGAGATCCTCTTTTAGGGCGAGTTAGGGTATAACGATGATGTACAGCTGGTTCCGCTTAATAGACGCTGGTAGCAAGTAGACTAATGATTTTCCCGAGCCCGTTCGGTTAATGTACGTGATGTATAGCCGACCAGAGAGCACTTAACTGACGTAGTTCCTCTGCTCGTTGTTGAGGAAATTGGCCTTCGGGTCACTGTATAGCCTTCTCAGCCATTGCAGCACACCTTTGTTATTGAGCGTAACCATCTCGACGGGCTCTGCATCAGTGCTCATAGTGATGCGGCCATGATTCTGTTCCATAGGCTAGAAGTCGTCCAGAAGGTTGAAGTAGTTGAAGTACTAAATGCTGAAGTCTCGAAGTGCGTTCAGATCTTTCGGGGTGATAGTGCTATTAACGAAGAATTCCGAGTTGAAATAGTGATTAAAGCTGACTCGGGTGCTTCTATTAGCCTGCTTATCTTCTACGAGATCTTTATCGTCGCTGCTGTCACTGCTGTCATTAGGATCGAGCAGGGACGCGTGCATCTTAATCTTAATAATGAAGTTGATGATCTTCCTCTACGCCTGTAGGCTCAACCCCTTGCGGAAAGAGGCGGCTGTCTCCTTCTGTAGGCGAATGCTTATCGAGTACGAGCTAATAGACCCTTGGTTTCTGCCTAGAAGGTATAGATTGTCGTAGTGCTCGTCACAATGGTGCTGGCGATAGATGTAGTCCCTCAGCAGCAAGACGGCTGCTACGTAGATGATGATGATCCTACTGAGCATCGGTGTGAGGTAGCAGTAGCTAACCCTTTCCTTGCGCGTGATGTTGTTAGTCTTGTTATAGTCGGTCGTGACAAAAAACATACCTGCATCCTTGTTATATAGCATGCTCCTATCCTTGATGCTAGTGTTCTTATACAGAATCAGATTTAGCTCCGTGCCTCGGAGAGGGCTACTGCTGTATAGATTAATGGCGTTGCCGAGAAGCTCCGTGAAAGTGTTAAGGTTAGCAAGGAACCGCTAAACATTCGATTGTTTGAATCGGATTCGACCGCCCTGCACATCTTTGACGAAAAATCGATTGTACTTGCTATTCTCCTTGATAAGCTCCTATAGGAACTATAACTTAAATCGCTCGAGTTGCAGGGTATCGATAATGCTCTGGCTAGTCTTGTTAAGTAGCAGCGTATCTTCGATCCGGCTGAAATCTATCCTAAGCATATCCAGGTTATCGACGAATAGCAACTTGCTCTTGAGCTGCCCTTCTAATTGAACACCTAACCGCATAAAGAAGTTCTTGATGTGTTCGATGGGATATGGCACGCTGTTGAATTCCACTGTGCCTGCTGGGCTCTCCTTAATAGTATATGTCGTCGACTTGTGTTGTTTAGCAAGCTTCAAACTAAAGGCCCGGATCTGCGTGAGCTCCTCGAAATAATTCTTCGAATCATTGCTAAGATATCTGCGAACCTCTTTTTCGTACATTCGATTTATGTCGTGTTCATTAAGCATGTGTTTGTCCTCGACAGCGTAGTAGTAGGCGAGGAACATCAGCCGGCTGTTGTATATAAAGATGCTGGCGATTTTGCTGACTATAGAGCTATCCAGGACCTCTTTTGTCTGTGGATGCAAGATGCTGCAAAAATAGAAAAAGACAACGGGGTTTCTGAACGTGGTGTTCTCCTTGACCTTTAAGTGAATCCGATCCTTTAATAAAGAGTGGAACAGTCGAGCGACGATGCTGCGCAAAGCTGACGTATATTCCTGATCGATATCGTCCCGGATCGGCTTGATTCCAAGGTCTATGAGCCGCTTGATCAACGTTCGAGTCTCCTCGCTGAGATGAATTTGCTCGATGGTTTCGAAGTATTCGCTCTTGATTGTATCAGAAGACGCCTCCTTGTAATTATCCTAGATAAGATGGACTCGGATTATGAACGTTGCTAGTCGACAGTATCTCTTAAAGTGCGGTTCAGCTCTTGTCAACTGGATGAAGTCTTTCATTTCCTTGTACGATTTCGAGGTGTCTTCCGTTCTCAGCAACTGCCGCAATCTTCTCGTGAGGTGGGGGATGTGCTTGTGCATCTCAAGCATGAATATAAGGATATTTGCCTCGAGCAACTCGAGGTCGAGATCTTTCTCTACCCTGAGTTTGGTGGTACTGGGGTTGCAGATAAGATCGACAAGTATGTCCCTGTCCTTCTCTTCGAGGAAATCGAGAAGATTGGAGTTGGTGAGGAAGCTGTTTAGCAATTTCTTGTTATTAGAAGCTGCATCGTTGTATGACTGCCTGCACTCTCTGTCTTCGATGCTCTTTTGGTGTGCATCGAGAAGCGCCGTTCGAACATTGTCAGCAAAGTGGTATCGACTACCAGGTTGCGGGGTCGTAACTTCGGACTGGATTAATGGTGTTTCCGTTTGCAGGATCGGCAATTTGGGAATGAAGTAAATCTTCTTGTTATTCGGGAACCCCTCCAGGACTTGAAGAGGAATGTTTTCGAGTACGTAGTCTGCTCTCTGGTTCGTGCTCCTGGTATACTTAGTCTGGGAAGAATGATGCGACTGGAAGTGGTTTCGGACGTTCTTCCGGTTGATGTCGACATAAGCACACTCTCTGCACTTGAAGTTGTCGAAGGTAATGGGCAGACAGGAGAAATAATGCGTGTTATGGTCTATGCTGATCGCTTCCGCAGCATCGATCGATAAATGGTTGATTTCGTCTTGAATTCCATTCGAGGCTTTTTTTAATTGGCTGTACTCTGTGCGGTGCCTCTGTTTCAGATGTCGAATCGTGGTGTTTTGGCTCTGGACTCTGCTACATGTGGTACACAGAAGGATTTTGATATCGTGGCTATAGCATATGCTAGAGTCATGTATTATTTGGACCGGTGTGCATGGAATGTGTTTCCGGTAGAAAGTCAGGTTGCAAAGTTTACCAGTCAACCGCAGCAAGTCGTTAAGAGCGTAGGTGGCGGCCAAATTTTCCGACTCCATACCTGCCAACTAGCTTCGAGTATAAACTCGGAGAAATTGTATCTGGATTTACATGTTGCATGTCTGTAATTCTTCCATAAATTAACGAATTTCTCACCCCTGTCAGTGGGAGCCAAGGTTGCACCAGTGACAACTCTAACCCTAAAGCTTTGCTGGTGTAACCGCGCTCAAACTGCTGGTGTAACCAGGTTGTACCTATTGGGGATAAGTTAGACGTTATCCTCCTCTCCAATTGACTCTTCGCCACTGTTATTCGTGCTGGTGTGCCTCGACATAGCCCGCAAAGTACCAGCACTATCCCGCACTTCTGCTCCCCTGCTGCCCCTTCGAAGTATTCTAGTAGCGTCCGGTTCTCGTACCTGATCCGGTCGAGCCTCCCGCAGTCTAGGCACCACAAGAAACCGTAGCCTTCTTCTATACTCGGTGGTGCCTCCGTCTCGACTGGTTCCCTGCTCTCGGGCTCTGTTCCTGGCGTTACTGCTGTCACCTCGCAAGGGGTCGAGGGAAACGTCTAATCGTCGACTGGCGGTGCCTCTCCTGTGTCGCTCGCTACAACCACTGTGTCTTTCTATCCCCACATTTCGTTTTGGCGCATGTCCTCGACTCCCGCTTGGACGAGTTGGTCGTACACCTCACTGCTTAACGATTCAAGCTCGTGCGCTGTTTGGACTGCCTTTGCAATCCTCTTCAGTGTGAATCGGTTCGGTTTCATCGTTTGGTCGTCTTCTTTTGCTGCGAGGTGTTAGGGGCTCCGGGACGTGTGTCTGGGTCATAGGGCGGCGTGATGGTATATATCGTAGTGAGGGGGGCTGGCGCCAAACTCAACGCCACCATCACCTGTCCTGGACCTCTCTACCATGGTTCGTACGAGGGGTCAGTATAAAGCACCCTCGGTCAATTGATCGACCAAAGTGGCCCTAGTATCATGTATGTTCGTCCTTAGGCCGACGAGCCATACCTGTTTCTCTAGCGATACCTATCCGCGATCAGTGTCAACATGATAGATCCGCCTTTACTGGAAGAGCTTTATGCTCCAGACACAGTACGTCAGATGCATCTAGGACGCGGTTCTTGCTTATATATGGTAGTATCGAGTGATAGTCAACTGTATATTCTTGAACAAGACGGCGGCCGTCCGTGCGATGCCGTTCCTGCAAGCCTTTTTCGAGCAATACCCTACACCCGACGTGCTAAAGGACGCAGACCCGGAAGCTATCAAAGAAAAATACTTTAGGACGCTTGGACTGTTCCGTAGGGCCTGGTGGCTGATAAGGCTCGCAGCACAGCTCTTAGATAACCCTCCCATTCCTCACAGGATGAGGAATAAGTCGCACGATAATACCGGGCCGGTTTCCGAAGTCGCCCATCTCGTTAGGGTTAGAGAATATGCTAGTGACGCCTGGCGGCTGTTCTGCAGGAGTTCCTTCTATACCAGCTACGACAAGGACGTCGAGGAAGAATGGAAGACTCTCGATCCGAAAGATAAAGACTTGAGGAGATATGTGAGGAGGAAAAGGCGAGAGGAGCAGATCTCACTCCTGACTGCCGACATCACTACACGTATAGCAGGCGTCACTCTGGGAAGTTCACCTGCTAGTGGTACATGTGTGATACTAGGATCTGGAGTCCGTGTGAGGAGGGTCGCGAGAGTGAGAGCTAGCGCTTCGTAAATAGCACGACTTACCTCTCTGATCTTTGGTGTGTATGCCTGCGCGGTCCCTTTAGAATTCCTACCTATGTAGTCGGCTATGTAGGATGACAACATCGTACAGCCTTGCTACACACTCGCTTATGCAAAGACACGTCACGAAAGACTCTGCACTGTCTATGACTGACGAGCTTGCAAACCATCGACACTTCATAGTACAACTCTACCAACAACGATGCCCAGAGATCCTCGCTTGCCGCCTTCTGCCTGGAGAAGGTATGGATCTGCCGCTACATCTCTTCGCCTATACTGACAACTGGCTAGCTACCAGGGCCCAATCACTACACTCATCGTAGGAGAGCAAGGGACCAAGTATAAAGTACACAAGACACTACTCTGCGAAGCTTCCGACTTCTTTGCTTCTGCTTTGAAAGAAGAATAGAAGGAGGGCCAAAAGCACCGTGTGCCCCTCCCAGATGACGAGGCGTCCGTCGTCGACCTATATGTGCAGTGGCTATACACTCGCAGGATAGTCATCCGCGAGAGGTCGTTGAAGGAAGAGACGGAGGGGAAGGAGGAGGAGAAGGACGAGAAAGAGGGGAGGGAGGAGGTGAAGGATGAGAAAGATGAGAGTGAGGAGAGAGAGTCAGGACAGGAGGCGGAGGGAGATAAGGGGGACCGAGTAGAGCGCAAGAATATGCGTGAGTTGAATGTGCTGATCGGGGCTTTTATTTTTGGTGAAAAGGTGCAAGACGGCGATTTTAGGGACGCAGTCATCGACGCTCTCATCCATACTGCCGGAAGCCCGGACGAGAAGGGGATATACTGGTATCCTACAGGCAGGACGGTTGATCGGGCGTACACTGGCACGCCTGAAGGCTCGCCAATCCGCAGGTTGTTAGTGGACATGCACGCGTTCTATAGCAGGCGACATTGGCTAGACAGCCAAAGGAATGTCGATTTCCTAGCCGATCTGGCAGGGTATCTACTTAGAGATAGGAGTGAGCACTCGCAAACACTGGACTCTACCACACTGGACGTGAGTGGCTGCCAATACCACCATCACTGTGGCAAAAAAAGTGTGTGCTACAGTGCGAAGATCTCGAACCATACATTGTAGGGCAAAAAAATGCAGTGGCTAGCGTTTCCGAGCTCTAGTTTTGTTATTACGGTGGTCATAGAACTCTCAGTCCACCTGCCTTCAGTGATACGCAGTGCGTGTTGCATTGTGGCAGTCGGTGGCGTGGCTGACGTGAAACTTCTTGACGCATTTCGTCACATCCTATCATGTTCGTACGCGGCTTACTGCAGATGCAGGCCGAAGCGGCCGATCGCGTCAAATGCAAGAGCAACCCGAGCGCAGTAAGCATTCTATCCAGATCCATACGCTCAGCCTGCCTTGCCACCTACAATTTTCGTAGATACCCTGCTATCGAATGCTATTACTTCAGGATGACTTTGCTCCTAGAGACACCGCATCGCCAGGCTAGCTCAGGCCGGTATTCTTGCGCTGCCTGTGATGGCGCAGGCTTCGTCGACGAGCATCGATACTGCGAGTTAACTGAGACTCTAGGGCTGTTGTTTATATCTGCATCCCAGCGTTCTCCGATACAGAAGGCAGCGACCCCTCCCTACGTCTTGACAGTAACGAACAAGAATCGTAAGCGGGAACTGGACTGTACGCAGCGGCAGACAGCTGAGAGAGCGCCTGACAGCAGACGGAAACGATCGAAAAAGTCTCACCTTATCATTGCGGAATCGGACGACGAAGAGGACGAGGCGGCTATTAAGGACAAGGATAGCGACGAAGGCACAAGGCTCCACGAGAATGATACTAGCAACAGCTATAGCAGCCATCTCCGCTCCGCCGACGTCGTCTCGACTCTCCAACAGGCAGTCTCCTAGCATTCCTAATGCGTATCTACGCCTTCACCTTCACCTTCACCTAGCGTGACTGCACCAGCCGCACCTGTAGCGACGCCATCTGTACAAGTTCTAATCGAGGATGCTGGGAAGGAAGTCGTAGATTCTGGTCGAGCGGAAGCAGCAGCCACCCTTAAGCTAGGCTTAGGCAAGAGATCGATGGCCTCGTAGGAGGTTTCGGATGCGATCTTGGGCGCTGTCTTCGCTATCGCTGGTCCGAATGCGATAGAGGATCTTTTAGGGCTCTGTCGGAAGTGGCGAGAGGGTTTGATCTACCACACGAGGCAGGCTATTGAGGACAAGATAGCTGCTCTACAGTCTGACTAGGAAAGCCGTCTCCCCGACAGTGACCAGAAGCCAGCTATCGTCGAGGTCTATGTGGCCGCCTACTGGGCTTCAGCGGATGATGCTGACGACTTTGTCTGTGCCATCGTACGTCGAGGACATCTCGCCGACTTTTGGGAAGCATTCCAATCACTCTTGCGACCTTGTATTAAGCCTAACCCTAGCTGGAAGAAGAAATTTAGTAAAGTGAAGAGGTCGCGACTCTTAGAGGCCAATCAAGATCTGGATCCGAAGGGGAAAGATTACGAGAAGAAAGCGAGACAGTTAGAACGCCAACTGCAGTACGGGGAGCGCTGGGCACGCCTCCGCTACGAGTTCGGACCTGGCATTTTTGCACTCTTACCTGGCGCGGTGGTGACGAATCGCTAGGTAGAACAAGAGCTTTCCGCCATGCAGTTCGACGCATAGCTCAGCGTCTTGCGCTGTCACAACCCTCCGGATCCGTTGATTGTCGAGCGAGCCTGGTACCTAGTGGAGGAAGCTTTGAGCGGGCGGCCTCCGCCTGAGCGATTGCGGTTAGAGGATGCATCTTCCGCCGACCTTGGACGTGACTGTCGTGACCTAAGTATCCTTCTCCCCGTAGTAGGTGTGCGGGATGGTGACGAGGATGAGGACGAGTCGTTCGACAAAGACAGTGCTTTCCTTAAGGAAGGAGATGTCACGTGACTATGTACCATCTGATGGGGTGAAATGGCTTGTGTCGGCCTTTTCCTTTTTATTTTCGCGATATGTCTTATTGTGCTTCCTACGTATCTTCTGCCAATATTATGGATCATTTCTCGTCTAAAGTCGATCAGTGATTGCTGTGATTGCTGTGATGACGATGGGCTGATGTCCACGGTTAGTAGTACGCCACGCCTGCACCACTGTAAATACAAACTTTGATCCTGAGTCCGATGGTACGATATGTGTTGCTATGCCTGCAAGGTGCATACGCATCGTCTCGTCGCTACAGTCGCATGTACCGTGATAGTGGCTGGTCATGTAGGCTTTGAAATGATATCACATCCGACTTTCATTCTCGGTACCAGTCCTAGATTCTGGCATCTCGACTGTACTCTATATAACGGAGCCTCCTCGACTTGCGAGTCTCTTTCTCATCTCTATAGCTTTCCTCCTTATAGCCTGTCCATCTCCCTCCTTGTCTTTCCCCCGATCCTTCGATGCCCGTCTCCTACGCTTTTGCACTGCGTCCATCCAGAAAAGCCTCATCTGTCAGCCCAGAAGGCGGGTTGGCATTGGTAGCTGACCGATTGCATAGTAGGTACAGCTCCTACTTGGTATGCAAGAGCTGTACAGCCTCGGGGAGAGACCTGAAAGGGAACTATAACAAGAACGTAGCTGGTAAACGCGACAGAGAGGAAAGGTACTATCGCTGGTAGTGTTGTACTACCAACAGCAAGTTCAGCTGCCCGAGTCTGAGTAACACAGCATACATTGATTAGGCTAAGATGCAGCTTTCGCACGACTCCTTCCGTGCTATCGTCGAAACTATCCGTAGTGGCTTCGAGGACAAAGGACCAGAGCATTGCCAGCTCGGGCTGCTCCTCCAAGAAGGTTCTCCTCTATCTACGGGAGATACCTCACTTAAGCGTAAAGCAAGCACTGCACAAGCAACCCCGCCACCAACTAAGCGTCGACTGAACTTTTTCACCTCGAGGGGAGTCGTGCCTACTGCTACTAGCATGACATCGTGTCGGGAAGACGGGGTAGCCTATGTGACACTAGCATCGTCCACACTCGATGACGGGAAAGTCGGTCTCATCCACTCTCCTCATCCAGGACTGGTGGCTGGCCTGACCGAAATCCGAACCCAGCTGAACCAGCTGATCGCTGTTTACAGTGAGGAGGATACTAGGGGCTAGCAAGAGGAAAAGCAAGTAGACTGCGACAAGACGTGGGAGAATAGTCTCTCTCCCGAGGAATACTTGGGCATTCACGAGGCTAAAGACCTAGCTCTACGAGCGACTGTCAGACCGATTACGCCCCTAAGTCAGTCGTCGCCACCCCTTCGCCCACTGGCGTCTACCGGGACATCCGTCGAACTCTTGCCCTCGAGCGCTGACGAGTTTGACGCTCCTCGGCCGGACGTCGAAGGAGAAAGCCCGCCGGCTATTAGCCTAGCTACCATCTTGGCGGCTGGCTTCCACTCAGCTAGCGCTTCTGAGAAGAAGGAGATCCGCAAATGGGCTAAACGGGAGGATGTCGTTACAGCCTTCGAGGAAGAAGTCCGCAGAATTGGTACCCTTGCCAGAATGCTCGCCTAGGATCAGCTACGTTAACGTTAACGGCCTGGACTGGCTGAAGTGGGAGAGCTGTCTCAAACTCCTTTATGTATCTTTCGATTTCCTCTTCCTCGCCGAAACCTGGTTCGTTGGTCACGCCAAGTACGTCCGTGACTAGCGCTTCGTCTCTTCTACCCCTCTACCTTCACCTTCGCTCCAGCGCACCTGTAATGGTGGTGGGCTGTACCTTCTGGCATCGGCTTCTGGGAGGGGTAGACTGCTGGACGATGTCATAGCGACGCCCTCGACGATCACATTCAACATCGATAGCCTCTCCATCTCTGGCATCTACTTGCAGCCTAGCATGTCCCGTGAAGACGTCGTCGCGACCCTTCGGTCTGTCTCTACCTCTACCGTCGTAATAGGCGACGTCAATGCCCGTCTGCCGTGGTTAGAGACACAATCCGGAAGACCAGGCCTGCCGGAGAGGGTGGAGGCCTTGTCTGACTTTGTTCGCTGCCACGCATTCACGACCGTTCAACCTCACACATCGCTATGTGCTCCATCATTGTTTGGGCTTCCTGCACAAGCAAGTCTAGCCAAGTCGCTAACTGTGGATCACTGCTTCATTAAGATAGGCCGTGTCTTGTATGCAAGGCTGCTACTGCTAGAGAATGCCTCTATCGGTCTGTCTACCGACCACATCTATACACTACACGTACAACTGGATATGTCTAGGCTGGCCTCTACTAGTACGGATGATTACTCTGCGCCTTCGAGTCTTCGCTTCCACTTAAGCAAGCTATCCGACGAACGGGTGAGGAAAGATATGTGTGATGCTTTCGATGTTAGAGTGAAGTTGCGCGGTCTGACGTCCAGAGCTATTGTCGATCCCAGCTCTCTAGATCGCCGTCTAGTATCCTTAGTCCAGTCGATCTGTCGACGCTTTTTGGGACAGAGAACGTCGTCAGGACTGACTGCTGGGACTCGTAGAAGGGTCCCCATTAGTCATCAAGATCCAGCCATCAGCACTTTGCTCTACAAGTCCGCTGCTGTCGAGTCTCGTGAAAACGGATTTATTCTGCCTTCGGAGAGTGGGCAGGCGAAAGGGCTCTCGGCGTTATAAGAGATTTCTGCATCGCTCGCTACACGATACGCTGGACGACCCTCGGAGGATGGCCAGCCAGCCCGAAGCTCTAGTGACTCTTTTATTGCTCTATCCGAAGAAGACGTGGCGCGAGAGATCCGTAGGTAAGATACAAACAAGACATGTGGCTTAGACGGCATCCATATGCGTATCATCAAGGCTTTACTGCCCTCTTCTTACCTAGCTGTCCTCCGTCGTCTGTTTAACCTCTGTCTGTCGACAGGGAGTAGTCCCTTAGTATAGAACTCGACCGAGATACACATAGTGACTAAGGATGTCAATCGAACCCGAGACGCCGACAACGTCAGACCTATCACTTTGATATGTATGCACTGCAAACTATTCGAGAGGCTGTTACTGGTACATTCCTTCGATAAAACTGGCTGGGCGAAATTACACCCTACTCAGGCTGGTTTTCGTGGCGACTACTCAACCTTGACCAACGCTGCTGTCGTACACCACCTCATCTCGACAGCCACCATCCGTTACGCTGCTTTCATCGATCTCGAAAAGGCATTTGACATGGTCGACCACACTCGTCTCTCTAACCTACTTACCTCACATCGTTGTCCTGATCATATCCAACGCTTGATTCAAAGTTTGACATTCCAAGGACTGCGCTCCCGTGTTCTCGTCAATAATTAATCATCTGGCTGGTTCTCTCGCACTCGTGGTGTCTTACAAGGATCTCCTCTCTCGCCTTACCTTTTCAACATCTATATTGATGAGCTGATCTCTAAATTAAACGGAGGCTCAACCGGCATTCCACAGTGTCTGTTCTATGCTGATGATAGCGTTCTCTTGACTCGAGACCTCGATAGTCTCCGCTCTCTTGCGGACACTCTGACAGAATGGAGTACTCGGGCTCATATAGCCGTGAACGTCAAAAAATGCGGAATCATCGTCAGCCGTGCAGCCTCCTTAGACGGAGTTGCCGGTTCTATCTACGTCTCTGGAAGGACACTACCAGTTGTCGAAGTCTATAACTACCTTGGCTTCCCTGTCAAGTCACGAGGCATAGATTTCTACGAATACCTTAGCAAGCGTTTCTCGCAAGCTAACGGTCGCGCCTCTTTCCTTCGTCTATACTCTGATGCCTGGGGTCCCACCCATCGTCTGCGTATTTATGGCAGATATCTTGCACCTATGTTTGAGTATAGCGCGCTGCTCGTCTTTGCTTGGGCTTGTCAGAATGAAGCAAACATGAAGGCGTTCTACTCTGGGACTGAAGGCTGGAAAGGCCTCGTTGGCTGGATCCTCGACTGCAGCCCTGATGGTTCTGCAGTCGGTGCTAACCTCTGCGGTGTCCTTGAACCTGCCATTCGTTTCCGACATCTGCATACCTCCTTTCAACGCCTGCTTTCGCTCAGCACATCTGAGAGCCCACTAAGCACTTGTCTCGCTTCTAGAGCTCTCCTTCCTCGTGGGGACTATGGCAAACCTTTCCTCGATAGCCTATGTGAAGCGCCTGAGTGGGCTGCGATTGCATGTGAGACCGCTTCGTCGTCCTGCTCTCGTCGCCTCCTACGCCTTCACCTTCGTCGATCGAGGCGCTCTGTAATACTCCTCTCGTGTTCGTTGAGACATCTTTCTCGATTGACTATAGGATCGCGTTCTACGACGGCATTATTGGGTGCAGACTGCGTCTTTCTAGCCCCTCTGGAATATCAGCAGAATTTTGTTCGGTACCGCATGGGTCGCTTCCAGCTCGGCAAGACCTGCGTCTGTGACCCAAACGTTATGTTTCGACATGGTCACGAAAGATACAGGTACCTACCGCGACTTATCCAATTGTCCAGCTCAGAGAAGCATCAGAAAGCCGAGATGGCGAGGCGACTCGGCATCGACACTTTCGCAAGTTTCACTGACATTGATTTTCTTCTAAACCTCCGGCAATATCGTCGTGCTGGTAGAGCGCTTGCTACTATCCGCAAAACCCTCGGTGATGTCTATTCGGAGCGAATGGCGGCCTGCGACGACTCGACTCAAGACGAAGTGACATGATCCACTTCGCTTGAACCCTTCAATCATTTCAATCGATCCAAACGATGCATCCGATGACGGACTGACTTTATCATGACCTGAGGATGTTGGAGCGCTGCTGTGTCGATGTTATGTCAACGTAGCTGACCCTTACGTGGCGTTACTGGTGGATTCCAGGTGCCGTCTTCTAGAGGGGTGGACAGACGACGCGTGCCGAAGCTGTTGCTAGTGGACTCTAGACAGCTTTGGCGGGTGATGATATTGCTGGTGGACTCCAGATGTTGTGGTCGAGTGCCAGTGGACTCTGGCTCGGTCTCGTCGATCTTCTCTTCTCGTTGATGCTCTTGGAAGTGAGCGCGGGGATCTTCTCGGGGTGGTACTCCGTAGCGTTTGGCTATCAGCCTCTCGCATACCTGGCATGGGTCTGCCATTCTAGGGTGAGGTTCTCTTTTGGGAAGTGCTGTGGATTCAGCACTTCTATTTCAGGACTCACTCGCACTCGGCTGGCTGTGGCCGCGTAGTAGGGTGGGAGAGTCGGCGTGCGTGCTGCGTGCGTTCGACCTGTCATCACAAGGCGTGCACATACCCCCGGAAGTGAGGTGTCGACCGGGTCAAGGGAGGCGAACGTGCCCTGGACTGGGTTGTATCGGCTCCTGATCGAACCGACGGGAACTCGAGCCTTACACTTGAGATAACCGTGTCGCCTGGCAGCGTTGAATGCAGGTTCCATCAGTTGGGATTGTCTTGCGTGGATTCGCTAAGGCTCTTTGCCGGAGAGGATATCGTTCGTGCCACTATAGGCATAGGCAGTCGGCTGCCACTCGATCGAACGATGTCTGATCTGGATGAGGGAGTGAAACCTGATGGCAGGATACCGGCCAACGCTGTCTGTCCATAGGGCGTGCACCCGGTGGGTGTGTCGTCAAAAAGGACCATAGGAATCATCGATGAGATCGTTAGGCTCCCGCGAAGGATATATGCGATCCGTCCTCTGCTAGCATAGCAGCGCACGAAAGGGGAATGGTTCATCCGGTACCCAGCCCGATCCGACTGGCTTAGTCGGTCAGAGGAGATGCGCATGGACTTGCCTCTCTCTCTGCAGTCTGACCTTCAATGTATGTAGCTTGCTCTGTTTGATTTGATTTGATTTGATTTGATTTGATCTATCAGGCTATTTGCGGAGTCCGTATGAGCCGTCCCTGTCCGTTATCCTTCTACTTGATTCTACGCAATCTGTCGCATCCACGTATTCATTCCTATTCCTGTCCTCATGTTCACCTTTTAGGTGATATAGAGTCTAGTCGCTAGACTATCCCTCTCTTCGTTCGTGCTAGTCGTTACTTCTGTACGTGTAGTCGAAGCGACCTGTGTTTTGGAGGAAACCTATCGTTGTCTTAACGACTTTGATATCCGGTTTCCAGTTCTCTCTCTTCCCATCAAGAAATTGGTCAGACTGTCTCATTTTCCTTGTCCCGTAACCTCCCAGAAGAAAGGCAACGTCGTTGTACCTGTCACCAACCGATTCGCGAAGGGTATTCCGCTCCTCGGTCTATTTCGGGCATGTGAGAAGAACGTGTGCGACCGTCTTATCTCCCCTGCCACATCCGCATCGCGCGCTATCTTTCAGTCTTTTGGTGAAAAGGGAACTGTTCAACTGGCAGTGACCAGTTCGCGCTTGGATAAGAATTGCTGTTTGATCCGATGTCATCGCTCCGTAAAGATCAAGCGTGTGTTTGCCTGGAAGAGCTTGGTCGATTTTCCAGGTGTGCTGGCCTGGTGCTTTCCGGCCTGGGCGAAATTCCCTTTTCTCTCGGATGTCCTCGTTAATCAGGGTGATAACGCCTTCGACTTCCCGATACCGGCCGGCTTTTGCTATTGTCGGTAGTCCTAGGGCGTTAGCTGCAGTCCTTGCTGCCCTATCAGCGGCCTCGTTCCCTTCGACTCCTGCATGTGCTGGTATCCATCTAAAGTTGGTGTGAATGTCTTTGTCGTCGAGGAGTTGGAGGTGTTTGACGATCTGCACCACTTGTGCTTGCCGAGACCCAGTGCCGTATCCTTGGGTAATCGCTTTCAGCGCGTGTTGGCTGTCTGTCGTGACAACCAGTCTCGTCTCTGTGACATAGCGTATGGCGTACGCTAGGGCTTCAGATATCGCTGAGAGTTCAGCGCCGAGGGTGCTAGCTGTTGCCTTCCATCCGATGGATTCTTGGTGCACCACCCTTTGCGTCTGCCCTTTGACAAGTACTACTGCGATGCCTGTTAAGTGCTCACCGTTTGCTGCATCCGTGTATAATGTCGGGTATCCTGCAATTTTCAGGAGTCGTGCTGTCTCTATTGCTTCTTCTTTGTCCTAGATCTCGACTCTGTTGCTATAGGAGAGCCATAGTGGTTTCGTCCATGCGGGTCTGTACTAGAGGGGTGTCTGTCCGTGTGGCCGGATTCTCGTGTCATGTTCGCGTATTGTGCATTGGAGTGGTGATTTAAGTCGTTGTTGACCTTTACGGGTCCTTATCGCTTTCCTGATCGGGTGGGTCGGTTCGAGTGTGAAGATCTTCGCTGCGTGACTCGCAACCTTCATGTCTAATCTCGTTCTTGTGGCTTCGAGGTAGGCTTCTGCTTCGAGGACTGGCAGTGACACGCTTTTCTATGCCCTTAGTATACATCTGGCCCCAAGTCGTTGGACCTTTTCGAGTGGTCGGAGCAGCTTCGTTTGCCTAGTTCTATCCGCGCTATACCATGTCGATGCTGCATAGTCTATGATCGGTGTCACGCAGCTCTTATAGATCTGACGCATTTGGTTTGGCCTGAGCCCCTTGATGCTCTGAAGGGACATGCAGGCGTACATTGCCTTGTTTGCGACTTTCGTGATATGGGTCGTCATCGTGAGTCTCTTGTCGAGCGTGACTCCTAGCACCTTTACGCTTCTCTGTGGCATGATCGCATCGCTCCCGAAGCGTAGCAGTAAGGTATCGTTCGTCTTATGACGTCTTGTGAAATGGATGAGACTGGTCTTATCTGTTTCGAAAATGGCTCCGCTCTGCTTAGCCCACTGCTCCGTGTGTGGGATTATCGTGTCCTAGATGCGCTTTGTCGTTTGCCTTTCGTTGTCCCCTATTACCCATGCATTGAAATCGTCAACGAATCCAATGGCGCCTCCTTTCTTGTTAATTTTTCGTTCCACTAAGTCCGCGTTGTAGAAGATGTACAGTAGCAGCGATAGCAGTGATCCTTGGGGTATGCCTGGGTGCTCGATGCCTTTGGGTTCTGACTCGTAGCCGCCAAGCGTGATCTGTGCTGTCCTTTGTGAGCAGAAGTTTCTGATCCATCTTACTGCTTGTTCTGGGACTCGTCTCGTTCGTAGGCGCCGTTCGAGCACATGTGCGTGTACTCCGTTAAACGCTCCTTTTACATCGAAGGATACTAGCGTGAGGATTTTGTTGTTCCTCCATGCGTAATAGATCTTCTCGACGACTAAGTTCAGCGCGTGCTCGGCCGATCGTCGCGGTCGTGCACCAAAGTGGTTGTCTGGAAGGAGTTTGTACTGCTCGGCGATGTAGGATAGTCTTGCAGCGACCACTGCTTCGAGTCCTTTGCTGATCGTTGGAATAAGGGAGATTGGGCAGTAGGCTTTCGGCTTGGTATAGTCGGCCTTGCCCGGTTTCCTTAGGACGACGATCTTGACCGTCTTCCAGCTAAGTGGGACGTGTCCTGTTTCCAGAGATGCCTTGTATAGCTGCAGTAGGTGTGGTCCCACTACTGGCCATATCTCTTTCCATACTCTGAACGTGATCTCGTCTGGACCGGGCGCTTTGTCTGGGCTGCTCTTGGAAATCGCTTCCTTAATTTCTTGTATAGTGAGTGCAGGCCAATCGACCTTATTTCTATGCGTCGGTGCCAGTAGATTGCCTCCGTCTGGTTCTGGTGGTGTCGGGAAGAAGGCGTCCATCAGGACCTCCGCTTTTCTGGAGTCTGTCCGTGCTGTTTCATCGCCTGTCACCAGGTCTGGGATCTGTACTATGCCTTCTCGCCTCCTAGCATACTTGGCTGCTTTCCATACATTCACAGGGTTGTCTAGGAACTCCTTCCAGTGGTTGCGCTTCTGCTGATCGATCGCAGTGTGGAAGGTGCGTCTCGCCGAGTCTGCCAGCTTCCTTGCTGTTTCAGTGTCTTCCCCTCTTCGCCTCAGGGTTGTCACTCTATTACGTCGTGCTGTGTATTCTTCCCGCAGCTCTGTGAGCTCCTTTGTCCACCATCTCTTGTTGTAGGGCGACTCCTGTGCTCGCGGGACTAAGTCTTCGAGGACACTTGTCACTGTTTGGGAGAACAGCTCTGCCTTGCATTCGATCTGTGTGGTGCCTAAAAGCGTGGTCGCTGGGTCTGTTAGTTGCAGCGCGTCGCTCAGGCGTGTTCTGATGAGATCCCAGTCTGCGTCTCGGTAGAGTCTCTTTCCTTTCTTTTGGTTTGTGCACATTTGCTGGGAGTAGAAACTTGTCGAGATCGCCTTATGGTCGGATCCGTGGTTAGTGTCATGTATCTGACATGTAATAAGGTTGTCTCTTATGCCTTCCGATCCTAGGATTAGGTCTACAGTCGATTTCCGATCCAGCGTGGTGTGCTCCCAAGTGGGGGTTCCGGCTTTGAGGAGGGACTGTAGGTCAGTCTCTTGCATGAAGTTGACGATCTGGTCGCCTTCGCTTAGCGTCTTCTTTTGATTTCTCGCCTCTAGTCCTCCCCAGAGAACGTGGTGTCTGTTCCAGTCAGCGCAGATAAGGAGCTCTAATAGCTGCCCTTTCTCTTCAGCTTCCTCCTTTGCCTTCGTGATGCTTTGTATCCTTGATCTTATCGTTTCTTCATCCTTAGCAGCATTTGTGTCGGTTCCTGGCTCGTAGCTAGAGACTAAGAGTAGTTCTGTGTTTCCTGTCTGCAGCAGGACTGCTGTCGTGTCGGAGCACTTGATCGGGATTTGCGTGGCTTTGTTCTTCGCGTTGACCTATATAGCAGACCGGAAGGCGTACCGGGGTAGAGCATCAGTTCGGTACGTTGTCGGCCTGG
>JALDQA010000024.1:0-25302 GCA_023634325.1 Cladosporium cucumerinum
CCTTCGAACAGCAGAATTGAAGAGATAGAGTAATTTAGTGCACTTCTACACGAGATTGTGATGGCACAACGTTGAACTTTGAAATGTACATAGATCTTTGATGCTACAGTGACTAAATTAGATCTCGACAGACACATTCTTCACCCCTCACCACACCAATCAAGATCATCCCCCTAGGCCCTGTAAGTCCTCCATACCCCAGCGCGGCGTCTCCTAGGCGTTGGCGAAACCGAGCCATTCCGTCGGATAGGAAGGCGAGTTCGGTTACTGTAGTCTGTGCTCGTGCCTGTGGCGGGGGCCTCTACGCGACCTCTGTTTTGTGGTGTACATAGAACGGAAGGATCAATAGACGCGACATCAAAGCAACCATGCTGAGACGTCTCTCGCGGTAGGACTGGAGAGGTCTTACTGAATAGGCCGTGCTTTCGGTTTGCGCTGGCGTGTCTCTCGTCAACCTGGCGGCGTTGGGGTGTAACAGGCTCCATCGTCAGCGCATCGCTATCTGGTGAGCAATTGAAGTCGTAGATATCCGTGGTATTGGCGTCGCGTATGCCGCGCGTAGAGTTGCTGCACCCTTTCACAGGAGACTTCTCTGTCGACTTCTCAGACCGCCTCTCCCTTCTTTGGCCAAAAGCTTGTCCGACAGGAAGCAGACTTGCATCTCGAGTCCCTTCTGACACAAGAGTTGGCACCCGTGCTTCTACATTGTGGTTCAAATGCTTCGGCTGCTTGAGGGGTGTCACGCCATCTTCGCCGGAGGAGTTGCTTTCCGGTTCCCGCTCACTCGGCGTGCCGTTAGCTTGATTCACAGAGATGTAGTCTTGTGGGTACAAGACTTGGAAGTCCTGGGATGATGTCAGCTCTGTGTGTTGTGATTTTCCTTGTGTAAGTACCACCTTCAGCTGTTCACGTGTCGGCGGCCAGGAGGAGTCGTTGTGGGTCAGGAACACAGTGCACACGCCGTCCAGTTCTTGCATGACAGCCAGTCGGCATCGCTTCCGGGTCTCTTCGTCAGCGATAGCGCCTGGCGCCTCGAATGCCTTTCTGTAAAGCGTGTCGACACGCCGTGCATAGTTCTTGTCAATTGACAGTAGTGTCCGACCGCGTGAGCGAGCCGAGCGGGTCGTTGAAAGCCTGTGGTTCATCTTTGCGATGCTGTACTAAGATGCGCGGAAGTCTGAGGTTCAACGCATCTTTACAATCAGACTCCAGACTCTTGTATGCCATGCCTAATCACGCTGCACTGAAGGGAAAGTGTTAATGCATGCTCGATCTTCCTGCTTCTTCACAGTCGTCAAATCAGAAGCACGGTACAGGCGCCGCCAACTCAAATTAAGCGCGAGGAACGCGGGGTTGCTAGGGTTTGGTGTTGGCGCCGTCCTCACTCTCATGCACGAGATCCCGACAATTCCTGGATCCTGGATTGAAAGGGCAGACCGGGCGTCAACATACCCTGAATGCCCGGCGAAGGTCGGTTCCTGACCGAGGACTTTCCCAACTTAGGCCTGAACGAGTCGTGACCAGCTTCGGTTGATCCCCTGGCCGTGCCTTCCTGAGGAGGCTGGGCGCCTTACTCGATTTCTCAGTCCTGGCTTGCGAATCTCCATACCTGGTCTCGTTCCCGGTTCATGTGCCCAGCTTTTGGAGAACAGGACCTGGGACATTCTCTGCTTCAGTGATTCCAGTCTCTGGGACTTTGGATCCACTATCGGGCAATACGACGAAGGCCGTGACGGGAACTCGCATATATACATGTAGGGTATACGTGCTATACGCAATCTTGATCCCCCTACACTCACTCTTCTCATGGACACTCAAGAACTGTATGCCACAGCTTTCGGAAGCCTGCTGGTCTTGCTCTTGGGCTGGCAGATCGCCAAAGTGGGTGATGCCTTTTGGAGACGCAGTGTGCAGTTCATACGCAAGAATCTGCTGCAAACGCTGCTAGTGACCAGGAGAGCAGGATCTTCTGATTACACAGTAGGTGTCGGAGTAGCTATCGCCCTGTTGCTTGTGGGAAACATCGTGGCTGTTTGTCTCAGGCTTGAAAGCTTACAAGGCCTGACTGAGAGGGTGCGGGCTGTCTTCCACGTAAACCTAGTGCCCCTATATATGGGAACAAGAGCTCCATTCTTCGCAGACATGATATTCGGCCTGACTTTGAGACAACACGGTCTGGTGCACCGGGGTCTGGGTTGGATTTGTTTGCTCGAAGGTCTTGGGTATAACCTGTTGTCTTTGGCTTCCGAGCAATGGACGGTTCGATCGTACAGCTTTGGAGTAAGGTGGCATACACTGTTCTGTCACTGCCAACCAGCTAACAACAAGAGAATAGATCGCTGTCGCTATGGTCGTCATGGGTGTCACGTCAATCTTATACATCCGTCGCTTGGCATACGAACTCTTCCTAAAACTCCATCTCGTGATCAGTGTTGGGATCGTGGTTTGCTTGTGGCTTCAGACCACCAACCTATCTGATTTTCACACGATATGTTTATTCGTGGTGACGGGCCTATGGGTTTTCGAGAAGCTCATCTGGCTCGGACGCATTGTGTTTGGCCGGCTAAGGAACATCGATCGAATTACAGTTGTCGCCCCTCAAGAGAATGCAGATCGGGACGTCACGACGATTCAGGTTCGCTCGCAACGACCGCGAAAGATCACATACGGACAACACATCTTTATCGCTGTCCCAACCATTCCACACACTGTGGTCGGACGACTCCAGGCACATCCTTACGTGGTTGCCTGGGAAGAAAAAGAGGACTCCAACCAGATACTCACGCTTCTAGTAGCACCCCGTGCTGGGTTCAGCAAGAAGGTGAGATTCTGCGAGCCCGGCACTCGCATACGTGTGGATGGGCCATACGGTGGTGTCGAATCTCTGGAACATTTCGACAAGGTGTTCTTTGTCGCCAGCGGCATAGGATTGGCTGCACATCTCCTCGCCATTCGCCATTTGATACATGCTCACAATGAAAAGACGTCGCGCGTTCGTAGGCTGTCCTTACTCTGGTTTTTGGAGACTGAAGGTCAGGTCCCTTCAGACCTTACGAAACACATGCGAGAGTCACTAAATTGCCAGTAGAACAAGAAGCTTGTGCGCTTAAATTTCTCTTCGACCTTATGGAGCGAGACAGAGAGCGACGGATCTTCACGGTGTTCTTGTATCGCCCCTTCCATGGCAAGAACGCATCGATGCCGACGTTCACCCAACCCTACACCAACTGCCAACGTATCTACAGCATTTCTAGTGCTTTAGACGTCGACTGGCTCGTGCAGGAAGAGTGGGCAGCCGAGGCTGGAACAATGGCCGTATCTCGTAAGTCTTCATGATCGATCCTGCATGAATGTGTGTGTAGCTAACGGCAAAGTCTGCGGATCGCCAATGTTCGAAAGACAGGTGAGGGTTGCTCTGCGGAGGAGCCCACACGACATTAAGCTGATCACTTCGTCCTTTTATATCGACGAGAATACTTCAAGCCGTACCGCTTCATTCCGATTCCGTAATGTCCCAAGACCGAAGGGATGAACCTCAAAGAATGGTTGAAGATGAGCCAGTTAATGCAAAGAAATCGTAGTTCATATACTATTGAAAGCAACATCGTTCCCATCCAGACATACCACCCTGTTCCCACTCGTTCTAGCAAGCGTGACTGTCTTCTCCCATACTCTGCGACATCCTTCGAAGTTCTCCCTACAAAGCAATCCCGTATCGCCACAAGGCGTTTCGTCGAGGAAATGTCGTCCTGTCTGCAGAAGGCCGGAAATATACCTTGGTATCATGGTAGTCTCACTAAGTATCCTAGGCGATCTTTCGAGCCTCGACATGATGACGGTGCCTGCTTTTCGTGCGGCAAATAGTTGGACATCTTCTACAAGCCTTTTGAGATCCTCTTCCCCTTCTGTCTTCCATAACTCGACGTCCCGGAAGTTGTAACTCTTAGATATGGTGTGCCAACAAGAGAGGCGTTGCGAGTCCTCGACAGACAACAGACTCCGTTGGAGAACCCTGATGACCAGTAGATCAAGGTGCAGCTGCTCTTGCAATGCCCCAGAAGGCACATGTAAGCAACTCTGTGATGTAAGTGGAAAGGCAGAGGGATGACGATACTTCCACTGAGAGTACGTGTACTGTTGGACCGAGACTTGCAGTCTCCTGACTTTATCGAGGTTGGGGTTCCAAGACTCCAGAAGGCACTCGGCATCAGGTGTCAAGTTATGTAGGTCATTTCGCTGACAAATCAGACATACATTTTGCTGCTCAAAATGTAGCCCAAAGCATTGAAGCCGTTGGAGCGATTGCGAAAACCGCCAAGATGATGTGAGGTCGACAAAGTATAGATTCTCCCCGTACAGTTTGATCATCCCTTCTTCGTATACCTGCCGACATGAAGCCAGGAAGTTTGGTGCAAGGCACAAACATTGAGTTGCAGAGTTTTTAGACAACGGAGCGAGGTTCTGTAAGTTGATCGGTCTTGCTGCGACGAAGCACTCATCGTAGACGCGATCTCGAAGCTCTCTGGGAAGGCGGAGGAACGAAGACATATTGAGATCTTCAGATGATATACTGTGCTGGAAACTGCTCTTTTGCAAATTCATACGTGTTATATATACCACACTCCGTGAACGTAGCCATTGCGTCAACCACCTACAAACGAGAAAGAAAGTCAAAAGATCCTGGATCCTGGAATCCTGGGTCCTGGAATGCGAGCGGCACCAGGTTGATATTGCTTCCAGACTCCGCAGTTCAACAAATCCGACCTTGGTCTCGACTAGACAAACTCGAGTGCTCTCAGTACTGTGCACTGTTAATCCCCGGCAAGACATCCCATGCCACACCCATCTGTGCGTATTGTGCACGCCTTATGGGTTCGATGTCAGGCATCTTCGACTCATGCACCCATGATTCCCGCCAAACAACTTTGAACATAACACCGTCTTTGGAAGACTTTTCTGCCAAGATCCTGTAGAATTGTCGCTCGGGGGAGGTAGGTGTTGGGTTATACTGTATCTGTGGAGGCGTAATTCCACGGGGAGAGGCGATCGGTCGCTGGGTCTGATCGATGACCACTTCAGTCATTTGTCAGTCTCTTGTTGTCCCCATTTGAGTCGCTGACTTACATCGTTCGAGACGTGGTCGCTTTCGTTCGGGTAGTGGTATCTCTTCTTCACTATCCCTGCGTCTGATCACTCCTCGCATCGGGCCCAAGCCATGCGGTACCGTTCTGTCGGGTATATCTATCGGAAGTGAGTGGTCTTCTGTCTGACCCTGTGGAAGCTCCAAGTTGGTATTCGTGTCGTGAGGAGAAGTGACATCAGAAATGGATGTTGTCGAATCACCAGAAGAGGAACTCGACTCTGGCCTCGAAAGATCGCCGGAAACAACCTCGTTTTGCTTGGTGCCTTCCTCAAGCCAATCGGGCTCACCCACTACCCATGTCGCGTCCTCTTGGCCGTCACAAGCTACCCACTCCTCTGGAGTCAGCGCATTATCTTCAGGGTGGTATCCTTCGCTTTGTTCGGGTAAATCGAGCCATTCGGAGATGGACGCTAAGCCTACGGGCACGTTCGCGTCGAATTGTTGGAAAGGGTAGGGGGTCAGCGGGAAAGGCTTTCCTTGCGCGTGAATCGCCATCCCGATTGTTTGTAGTTGTTTATTTTACTCGGAGGAAGTCTTGACACGCAAGGGCGCGATACTTGTACCTGTCACTTTCTTCAACAAGACTCTGAGTAACAAGACATTAGCCGCTGCGTCCTCCTCGCCATCCCAATCGTGAATCGAGGCAACTGAAACTCGGCCGCGAATGATTGTTTGACGCGAACGCAGCGTCCCGGATTGACATCCAGGTCCGTCCGCTCCAGGTCCAGGTTCCGGGTTCCTGGATCTTGGTGGATAGTAGCCAGCGCGCAGAAGCGGGATCTGACATCCTTCCATTTCACCACGACAGCTGTCAGACTATATGAGTCTGTGATGGGGTCTGCTGCGCTTCTTGGCCCATGGTCTACCACTGTTGATTTTGCCATGCTTCCCTCCAATATTTGCATCGCTACACTTTCCCTAGTCGCTCTTGCACAGTGTCACTCTTACGTAGTCGAGGCAAGAAGAGTCGTTCGAGGCACGTTCGTCGGCGCACCAGGCTATCCTCGCGCTTACGGTAAGCTCCGAACACTTTGAATACAGCGTTGACTAGCAGTCCTAACATGCCAAAGTCGATCCTTCTTTGGCTACGTATGATGAGCAGATGACTTACCTTCTGCCACTCTCCCAACGCTCGTCGTTGACTGATGAGGACACGGTTTGCAAGCCCACCCAGTCCACAGGTAATCAAAGTAGCAATTATCCTCACCTCCAAGCACAGCCTGGAGATCAGATAGCTCTGCGGTATCGTGAAAATGGCCATATCTCGAAACCGATCCCAGAGAAGCCCACTTTCGGGTCGGTGTCGGTTTATGGTACTAGTGACCCTCGTGATTCTGATGCCGTGGTGAACATTCATCACATTTGGAACGCTAACAACACAGGCGGTGACTTGAGGGGTCGTCTTCTCCAACGTCAAAGTTTTGACGATGGTTCCTGTTACGAAAAGAACGAAAGCGAGCTTTCTGCCATCCGTGCAATCGCTGGACAACCCCCTCACGACGAGATTGACGGCGCAAGCCTGGCCTGTAAGTCAGTCATCACAATTCCGGGGGATGTTCCGTCGAAATCGTTGTACACGCTTTATTGGGTCTGGGACTGGCCAACTGTGGGCAGTGCGGATGGGAAGGGCACTGTCTTGAAGGAACAACTGTACACAACATGCATAGATATTGAGATAGCATAAGTAATGAACATCAGTCCCCCATCGAACCCGAGAAGTCCATCTGTCCACTTGATCCGAAGCGTGAAGGTATATGGCACGGCATCTCGCTAGCAGTAGCGGTGAAGTGAGAGTCCAGTCGTACCCAAGGAAATTCAAGGAAATTAGATGGCGCGCGCGATTGCGGTGTATATACAACACGTGTGCCGTTATTGCGAGCATCGACGCACGACAGGAGACATCGCGAGAACAACGACCCCCGCGTTACGGCAAGGGCTGCATTGGCCGTCGCCAACAAGGCATTGTATCCTTGTAAGCTCTTCATGTACGATGAGAAGGAGCCTGGCTGCAGAAGGATGGTGTCTAGGCTCCCGCCGAGGACGAATGCTCGAAGCACTTCTGCAGGAAATGACGGATCTTGGTTCGGTAATAGAGATAGGGTGACGAAGTCGAGGTGAACAGTCAAACGCTTGACCTTGTTGACCATTGGGTTACCGAACGTGCAGCTTTCCCAAGAATCGCGTAGCCCGGGGTCGTGGTCGTAAGCGTGAGGTATCCTGGGGTCGAGGAGTATCTTTGCCTCGAAAGTATTCAGGCCGTAGACGACTTCCAGAGCTTCATGATGGATCTGTCGCGAAACGCGAAGAAGCGCCGTCGAGATCCCGAGTTTCTTAGCGTTGCGCAAAGGTGTTGCGAGCTGGCACACGTCGATAGCCTCGGTAGAAACGAGACTGAGCTCGTAGATGATGTCACGGAGCTCCCGGGGTAGATCTAGGAAGCTTATCCGAGCTGCGTGGCGCGCCCGCTTAGTCGACGACAGATCTGCTTGCTCTTTGCGATCACGTTTGCGCGAGTGCATGGCGTGGGCCATGAGGTTCATAATGCGTGCGAGAGAGTGTTGCTGTAAGCCGTTGGGTCTCGATACCACAACTGTTGTATTGGCGGTAATTTTGACCACTAAATATTACGACTGCGTGGTGCAGATCTCTGTACCCAACCCCAGCTGATCGCCTCACAGATCCAGGTTCCAGGAACACGGTCTTCCACGCGGGAGAGGATGCAAGCGCATGACGACCTGTAAAGTCCAATTGTGACGGTGTCGTTGCGGTCATTTCGTGTGTGCGACCTCGGGCCCTTCATAGCGCACATTTGCCGTTCCTGGTGTCATCTCATGGATGGGCTGTGTGGTGGATCTATAAAGGAATCTCTGTCGACAGAGGAGCGTCAACGCCAGCGACGGCCGTCACAGCTTTTTCTTTGGTCGACTTGTACGGGTGAGCCGAGAACAATCTTCTATGGCCGCGCTGACGATACAGTGCAGCCCTCGACTCCATTAACGCCGAACACAGGCTACTACCCGCCCTGACACCGGATCCAGCCCCAGACCTTCTTGACGAAACCCCGGCGATGTATTGAGAGACTGCTGGCCGGAGCGACCCTAAACCTCATGTCACACAGGTACTGGCCAGATTCAATACAAGCCACGCTCAAAGCTGACAGCTAGCCTTCAGACCTCAGACTCGCTCCACTTACCCGTAGGAGTTCGTCACGACGTCACCCTTCGACTGGCAGGCACCAATGGTCCTCGTGCAATGGCTCGACACTAGCACTTCAGCATGAGACCGATGAAGAGACCGCAGCCGGAAACGGACGGAGACACCGTGGCCTCGATCTATATTGAACTTCTCAGCTATCTTACGTGTGCAGCTTATCAAATGGGTTCCAACGGGCGCTCACTCGTCGATGGCGAAAGGAGAGACCTTGCACATCGTGAGGTGCTGACAATCTCCGCCACGCTAGCTTCTTTTCCGCTTGCGTGAGCTGACGACTCGGTCACCAAGTGTGACGTCGACCGGGTGGCGCTTCATGTTGTACTCAGGCGCCCGAGCTCGTGACCTCCTCGCTTTCGGCCTGGAAGCAGTGTTGGTTGTGGATGGACCTCCTGCAGCCGTTAGTCTTTGTCAAGTTCGGGATGCTCGGCAGCGTACCTTGAAGTGCCCTGGACATGATCTCTCGCGTTTGGTCTTGGAAGTCGCCATCGTCCTTCTGTGTGTCTGGAAGAAGTCCTGTTCCATCCCCAACGGTTTCTCGTCCATCAACTACAGCTATCAGTCTCCGATCAGTCGCGTAGTATGGGTGTTATTACGAACCTCGACATGCGGCGCCTTGAGAATCCGGCGGCGACGGAATGATTCCCTCATCACCTTCGGGAGTTCCGAGTACGTGTGGTGTGTTCTCACGTGTGCAATCCATCGCCTCACTGCCCAAGAGTCTCTCTTGCTCGAGGATATGAAAGTCTGGTATCATATTTCTTGCTGCCCAAGCCCCCAATACGACCTGCGGCTCGAGCTTTGCGCTTCGAACAGCTTGGGCAATACACTCCAGCGCATCCCTCACTGTCTCGCCATCTTCAGACTGGCCAACCGCCTCGTTCCAAGATACTGGCAAAGCCTGGAAGACTTCTTCCACCAACACCATGAGGTAGTTGACTCTGGCATAGGGCGTTGCGCCGGCGTGCCACCGGTATTCTGGGACGGCGAGCCCGACCTGCTGGTTCAGCCAGTCCACAATGTCAGTGTTGGTGTCCCCAACAGGAAGTCGACACAGGCACCGGCGGTCCTCCCCGTGTAAGATGCTCGCCACAGCAGGAACGCAGTACGTGACAACATTGGCGCCAATCTGGAGAGCTATCGCCCTTCGCAAGCTTGTCGTGTCAAGTACTCGGCCCACGAGCTCGCGTGTTGAAAGAAACGGGATGCTCGCTACCTGCCAGAGTTCGTCGGGGAACTGTCGCGCCGTGAAGAATGCGCTGACGGCGAGCGAATCGTCAAGCCAGTGTGCTTGCGCCTTTGCTGTGAAATCGCCTTGCGACAAATCACCAGTGTGTGTGCCGGTCACCTGCGGTGTATCATGGACCTCCACCGTGATGGCAGGGGCAAAAGCTTGATTTGCGTTGTTGTCGGTGTCATCGCTTGTAGTCGCCATGTTGGAGTCGATGCTGTTGGGCAGAAGTGAGTGTGCCTTGCTGTAAAAGAGACTCCCTGGTGCTTGCGGAATACGACTTGACTTATAGCTACACCCTCAGCACGTCGTAGCGAGGCTCTGCAATGTTCAGGGTGCTGCGAGCCTGATGGCGGCGGAGTGTCAACAAGCCAATGCATGCAGAAGCAAGCCATTGTTGGTTCGTGAGCCATCACATCCAATCGTCTACGGTGTTTGTGTTCGGGATGACACAAGCAGCGTCCAAAGCAGTAACGACTGTCACACGAGCTGAAAGTGCCGCAATGTTGCAGGCAGCCATGTCATCACAGAACCAGGATCTCGCCGCCACTCCCCTATCACACTCGGCCGTGGAGCGCCCGAGGCCAAGATATTGCCATCCACGGGCATGCGGCACTTGCTGGCAGTCCTAGACTAGGGGTTCTCCTTGCGGCAAAGGTCACAAGTACCTAGCATTCAACGACTCCTGGCGGCGTACAACTGTGTGGTAGATCGTCGCTTATTCGCAACTCTCGTGAGACGTGGCACCAGTCAGGTGAGGTGCATGTTGCTCGAGCAAGTCCACGCAATGGTCACTTACTCGGTCACGGAGAAAGCCATCATAAAGAGGCGACGACAACAGCTAAGCTCTTCACTGAATATTTTCCCATAGCCACAATGCTCGAACCGACCCGCCGCGTCTTCGATATCCCAGAGTTGCTCCACATGATACTCGAGCAGCTCGAAACTCGTGACCTGCTGGCTGCAAGGCGAGTCTGCAGGGTCCTTTCTTTGTCAATCACCGCTTCACCACGACTGGCCACCCAACTTTTTCACCGTGATCGAGAGTACCCAAAGATGCTCCCACTCAAATGGTTGTCGAAGCTCTGTCAGGTTGCCGCCATTCAGCAAAGCAGAGGCAAAGAACAAGTCGTGCTGCATGTCGTCTGGAGTCCTCGGAGGCGTAGACAGCTGAGGCTGGTCAAACACAGCCCCTTCCTCTGCGCGATGCTCTTGGCGCAACCTGCTCCCAACCTGCTGAGAATATTCCGCATCTGCAACTGCCGAGGCGACGCATCGCTGATCCACGAGCTCTTCGTGAGTGGTCGCAAACTCACGGTTGCCCATCTCGCCCATGTCATGCTCCTTCTTCCCACCACTGGATCGAAAGGAAATCCATGTATCTGCCCGAGCTGTGGTGTGGACGGAAAACTTCGGATCACAGGGTCGAAAGTTTAATGTCTGACCAGCGTCAGATCGCATCGATTGAAGTAACGCCGCTAGCTGTGGAGATGGTTACCGATGTATCATCCAAACGAAGATTGGAAGTAAGGATTGAGGAGCGTGGGCATGTTCCTGTTTTGGTCCTTTCAGGAACCACTGATGCATGAGAAGCGACGCGTTAGATTAACTGCCCACCCATCGCCACCGAAATAAGAGTTTCTCTCAGCCTACCAGCCCGTATCGCGCTGAGATTCTGACCCAAAGCGTCTGCGATGTACTGCTCGATGGTGCGTCATGTGCAGCTCCTCCGCCATACCACGGAGTCATCACAGCCTATCGTCTTTGCCAAGAATGTAGAGCTTGTGAGGCTCAGTCGGAGTCGATGGTGTATAAAGGCAGTGTGTTCCCCAGTGCACAACCTCCTCCAAACTCCCACACATTATCGTTCACCCTTGACGACCAAGCATTAGCTCGTCGACGCTTCTTCAACGTCTCACTTCTCGCCATTGCTGCAGCTACTATGCCGAAAGATTCCGAACCGCGTGTCCGCCGTGCTCAGGGCGTTCCGTATCACCGTCAAAACAAGCAACGCAAATCCAACACTCGCAAACACAAAGACCATGTGCGAGGCACTCACTCACTTGGGGGCGACTACACATCAGGCCTGCAGTCGTCCTTGTGCCGAGATGCCCACATAGTTCCAGCCGACGAAAAATCATTCCGACTGGCCGACCATTGCAAAGCTGCACTGGTGAGCACGCTCGCCAGAAGCCCAGGTTGTGCGGCGTCTGTCGCTGTCGATACGGCCGCCCACGTAACCGACACACCCGAGTCTGTGACCCAGGACATCCACGCCACTACGGGTCCTACATCACTTCGTTCCAGTGAAGCCCCCACGATACCTGCATCACCTAATCCGAGTGAAGCCTCTACAGTCGCTCATCGACTCGACAACAGTGTCCCGGCATTGACTTCACTATGCGCCAGGCTTGAAGAATTCGAGTTCGAATTTGAAGACGTCATCCAAATCGATGGCGACCAGTGCCAAGTGAGGTGGGCCGATTCGATCATCCGCGACTCTGATCTCTGTAACCGACACTTGCATGGCAAACTTCTGCTGGAATATGCGGCTTCTTCTGTGCCCCTTGGCTGTGGGGTCTCCAAAGTCATGTGGGAGCTGACCTGGGAGCCCGTCGGCATTCTGCGAGGCTACAAGGATATTGTACAACGCGAGTCGCAGTTCGAGTATGGAGACGTGATTGACGAGCAAGGTGGAAGGTCTCTTGTGCAGTGGGAGAGCTCAGTGATCCACGAGTCGACAGTTCAGACCTTGGGTGATCATGCGTTAATCAACCAGGTACAGTCTTTGTCGTATCCTTCCATTCACGGGTACACTGTGGTTGCCTGGAAGCCTATGTGGGTACCCTCGCATATAATGGAGGCGTACGGTGGTACGTGCTGAATTCTCAGTCGTTGTGAGGTTCGATTGGAGGAACTTTCTTGTTGTCTGCTGAGCCTGGTTGGGGTGGATACATACGTAGTTGCGCGGCTCATAGTGAACTTACCAGTTGTCGGGCATGATTGTAGACGATCTGTGCAACTAAAGTTTAATTTAAAAGGCTTTATCGCAACGTTATGTGTATGCCGACACTGGCTTGATGTTGAAACTTTTGCAGTCTACATGAGCCACAAGCGGCGACAATGCGAGCCCATACACTGTTGGACTCCGTCGCCTATAGATTCCCGTACGGGATCTGCACCACACGTGATCTGTCCATATTCAGGTCCCGCAAGCATCCAAGTCCCGCAGTCCCTCGAGCGCCGCATGAGCGCAAAGCCCGTACGGGCTGCAGATCACGTGGAGTGTCGAAGAAATCCGAGCCCCGTAAGCGCCATCACTCCCTGTACTCTGGAGGCCCGCGCGAATTCAAGGCCCACGCGGGCTGCTATTCACGTGATGCGCTGCAAGAATCGCATCCCACATCCCCACGAATGTGGCACGGGCAGAAAGCCCGCGTGGGCTCTGAGCTTGGCACGAAATCCAGGGGAAATCGAAGAGCCGTACGGGCTTTTGGACTGAGGCAAGAGCTACAGCAATTACAAACCCACATGCATTCGAAGCCCGCGCGGGACTGCGATGGAAACCTTCTCCGCGTGCCAGAATACCTCACGTTTTCGAGAGCACATGAAGTCACGGAATATCGATTGTGCTAATCAAACACGATACTTTATCTGATTGTCGAACTGGCCAACTCAACATGTTACGCCGCCCTTCAACCTAATTCATCCCAATCGATCTTGTAGGGCGGGTAACACTTGACTTGGTTTGTGAAAATAAACTTACAGATTAAACTTATTTGTAACCGTTAAAATCAATATTCTAGACCGCTCTATGTACGCCAGAGCCAGCCAGCTCCTACTTTGCTTTCCCCTCAAGTCTGCACGTCTCGAGCATTTCTAACAATGCACCCGCTGTCGCAAGTCAGTTCCCGGTCACTTTAGTCTCGTCGTCAGTACGCACCGTTCTTCGGCACTGCCTCTTTAGTAAGGGTACGTAGAAGCCTGATGCCGACCTTTGTGGCCGCTGATGACGTCCATCGCCGCAGTTCGGTGCGTCTGCCTGGACTAGGGCCCGAGGCGTGGTCACGAACTAACTGCTCTAAACGATCGAGACGCTTCTCAATTCTGCTAACGCTGCTTTCGAAAGCATCTAGAAGTTTTTCGACGTCACTTGTACACAAGTTGCCATCATCGCTCATGCTTGCGGAGAATCAAGAAGGAATGTTCGATGGGAGGTCTACGTGCTCAAAATGATCGACTCCAAGACGCAAGTCCATATATATCACTCAGACAGAGGTGCTGTTGAGGTGCAAGGTTTGAAGCAAATTCCTGGAACTCGATTCCCGCTTCTGGTGCTGCCCGTCGTCATCGCCACACTCAACCCTCATTCTCATACCATCTCGCTCACTAGCAAAAGCCACAGGGTCGTTGCATCCACCGACGATGCTGAGAACATTGCAGGATGTCGTGAACTCTCCTTCGCATTGCCTGGAAAATGGTCAGACCGTAAAGGGCCTCAGCCGGTACTTCGAGCACGTACCATTGAATGGAGGCATAGCCATCCGCGAGCGATTCTGGCAGACGCAGTGATGCTGTCTGGTAACCTGGGCAGTCGTCAGGAGCGACAAGCAAGGACACCGGTAGGAACCGAGGATCGCTGAATGCGACTACGATACGGCAGCTTCTCTCGCTGTCGCCGACAAGCCTGCCGAAAAAATTAGTTGCTATCCTAGACACGAATACAGAGGTGCTACAAACTGAAATTGAAGCTTGTCTCCTGCGGTAAACGTGGTGATAGGGTACGTTTGGCACGGAAGGCTGCGGTCGATTGATATATCGGGGGTGCCTAGCACTGCGAGAGTTGGAGCAGAGAGAAGAAAAGCGACTTTGCGAAGCATGTTGTCGGATGTTTTAGGATTTTTCGGCTGGTCAAGGCTGTGTTGCGATGGAGTGATCACGCTTTTATCGATCGGTATTGATCGTTTTTATGTGGAGCGGTAGAGCATGAAGAGCACCAGCCAGAGCCTTGACCAGAGTATTGTAGACCGTTTGTGTATTCTGAGTGGCCTGCTAGTGGGTCTGGAAGTCACCTCCTGGAATGAGATCCTGGATCTGACATGCTCTCCGTGCTCTCCGGAATTAGAGCTCCCACAACCGATTCTGGCTCGCCTTCTATCACCCTGCTGGATTTACACAATTTAGGGATCAACTCATCACGAGCATTGTGTGTGAGAGGGTGCCGTGGGATAATTCTGACAGCCTTGCAATGCTTCGCACGGAATGTCACACACGAACGAGAATACTGTCGCGGCCAAAGCAATACATCAAATTTTCAGTTATATACAAATTTTCGAATCTGCACTCAGATAGCCATGCGCGTACGATATACCACAGTAAATCTGCGCCCGACTGCCTCCGCCCGCGACTTCCTGCCACAAGCGCTGTTGCGGGGATTTCTGCCGAGACGCAGGCCACGCTTACACCCGTTCCTGTACAATCGACGTGTATATGTCATCCTACGTGGTATTTCCACCCTAATGTATCGGGTGCGACAGGCCACTGTACTGTATGTATGGCCGTCCGAGGCTCCTACTACCCAAGCCAGCATGTTTTCGGCAAGATATCGTCCGCGCGAGCAGAGAAATTCAGAGAACTTATGAGAATTGCTGGCGGTAACGCAGTCGTCACATCTTCGCACATGGCGCTCGAAAGTATCGAGTCGATACAGTTCGGCATTATTCGGCTCACGCGAGATCGTCGTCACGACCTCTAGAGGGAAATGTACGCTTTGAACGGTCTTCATCGGGACAGTGTGCACGGGTGTGGACGTTGGTCATCCAAGCGATTTGCAAGTACGCACCCACAGTCTATTATCACCTTGTGTCCTTATCGTAAAGGATATAGTGTCAAATAGGTTCTGGCACAAGACCAGGAAACACGAAGTCGGGACTTCTTTCTCAGCCACGCCCTTGTCCTGGCGCAACAAAGACCCGGAACCTCACTATGGGATCGGGTTCCTGGAACTGCACATTCCCATCTTAACGCTCGTACTGTTTCTTCCTTATACGACGACAAGCTGTAGCATTCTGAGCTCCTGGGTTCAAGGCGCTCTCATCATCAACCATGTGTCGCGTTGTCTATGACCAGTGTCGTTTCTGCGCAACGGAGAAGCTATCCTTTGTGGATCTATGCAGCAGAGGAAGGAGCGGCGACATATGCATCAACCACTCTTTCCGGCTCAGACCAGGTCACGAACTCGTGGACGATACCGCTCAATGTCTCAGAGCGACAGTCGCACTGCGTCACGTCAAGAGGAGATACACGTGCTCTGCTTGCGAAGCTCTCACCACACGTGTGATCTGCGTTATGCCTACGTCGATGGCGACAAAAGATATCGACACCCGACCTGCATTCACCTGGTCATGCCACTACTATTGCCCGGCTCTGCTAGACGCCATATACACCGCAACGACAAGCTCTCTTGCAGAGTTACAGCATCGCTTGAGGCACGGTGGCGATCTGTTGTTGTGGGAGGCGACACCGGAGGATTGCGATGTGGACGTCTCCGGAGAAATCAACGGCGCGTCTGTGGGCAAATCTCTAGGGCACGCGGGCCTTCGACATATCACCACCATCAATAGATTCGAGCACCACAACAGCCTGCTAGAAGGTGGCCAAACGGGCAGGGCACTGTTGAGCCAGGAGCAGCGCGAAAGGCAGCAGCTCGGCAAATTGATCGCCATGCGTCAATGGCTGCGCGACAAACTGGATGCAAGACAAATCAAGGAGTACAAAGTGGTGTGCGACCCTGACCGTAGCCCGATAGAGCACGTCAGGATTGCACTCGTTGTGGCATCAACAGGAGGGAGACTAGGTAGTGGTACCCGACTACAGCATGTGGCGAGGAGGGTGTCTGAATGGGAACGCTACTTCGACATTGGACTTACGCGGGACGAACGGAGGATGTGTGAACCAAAAGGAGATTCCACACTTCTTTGGGTAGATCGTGGCTATGGTAGGAGACATCCTGATCGGATTGAGGAAATCACAAGGCTTGCGATGAGGCAGCATCTTGAGCGGTAGACTAGTAATTTTGAATGAATGCATAAAGTCCCCCCCAACGCCATCTCAACAAACATAATCAGCCTACAATCTGACATTCCTTCAGCCAGTCTTCGTTCAGCCTTGTCCTTCGCTGCGTTGTTGATACTGCTGCAATTCTTTCATGTCCATCATGTCAACGTGGAGTTGCTTGGCCACTACGTCTATGAGGATCGTTATTGCCGCGTAAGCATCGTCGGCGCTCTTTTCTGCTCTCAAATCGAGCTCATCTAGGTTCTTCTCCAAATTCTGGACAGACTCTGAGATTGCCTTCAAGGATGTCTCGAAACGTTCTGAGCGATCCTCGAGATCTTCAAGGCGAATGCGGAAGTTGTCAAGCTTTGCGATCGCTCTGGAACAGGTAAGCAATCGATGGAGATCTCGAGACAAGGACAGACTCACCGATCGTTGCTTTCCGCACGAAGACGAATCTCTTGGAAGCGCCCTTCGAGCCGGTGTTCTAGTTGCATGAGCTGCGATGAAAATGCTCTAAAAGACCCAGCGCTCTGAGGTTGGTCGTGGTTTTGTGTTGAAGTCGAAGCGAAGTCGTGTCCCACGAATGCTCCCTGGTCACTAGGCAAGGGCAGATCGTTGAAAGACGATGATCCCGTCGGACCATTGGCCGAGAAGCACCCTGGGCCGAACGGAGGTTGGACTGCATTGACGTTCTGAGACTGGGGCGGAGGCATGTATGGGAAGGGGTGTTGACTGTGGAAAGCCATCTTATCACTATCGCCTGATGCAGCTGTGGGTGGAGTACGAAACATCGTAAGAAGGGAAGAGATCCGTTCAGGGCATTAAATGTGCACGTTTCATCATGCGGCACAGCAGAGACCTCAGTTGGGCGCTTAATCCTTGCAATTACTGCCAACCACATGCATTACCGCTAGGAACTACCAACAAGACGCTAGACGATCACTGCGATGGCACTATCGAGCGGCATGCCACAAGGCGAAGCATTCCAGGCTAGCGAGCTCGGCTAACGGAACGAGAGCTTCTGGATCCCAGCTCCCATGCGCAACGTACGCGTGCTTCGAAAGTCAGCAAGTTGATTTCACGACTGCTCTGGATGGCCTACCAATTTCGTGAATTTGGAAACGTGCCTCCTCTGGGCGCTGAAAATGTCGTCGACAAAGTCTACCAACTGTTTGTGCTCACTCCACCTCTCCGGATCACTGAGGCCAAACACTTTGTTAGTCGCACGACACTCTCTTACACGCGCCACGGTCAGATCGGTCAGACTACCCTCCATACAATTCAGGAGAGCGATGCCGAGCCCCTCGAGATCTGCACTGGTCGGATTCGCAATCTTCAGACACCCGTCGCAGTCACCTGTTGTTGACGTGTCAAAAGATGCTCACCTGCTGCGAACCTTGTACTCACCAAGCACTACAGTCCCAGTGCGTCCGCAGACGCGAATCGACTGAGCGTTCACACTCCCGTGGAAAAGTGCCTGCTCGTGGAGGTACTTGATGGCTTGAAAGATCTGGACGACGTCAGATGACCTGCTGGGTTTCACTTCGTTCGTTCGATCACTCACAGGTAGAGCTACAGCTCGTATGTGGCTCTCATCCATCGTGACGTGGGTATGCAACAGCTCTTCCAGCGTGTAGCGAGTGTATGGAAATGCAATATAAGACGTGGATTCTGTGTCGACCCGAAAGCTTGCCAATGCCATATGGCGATGTTGCAGCGTCGCGATATTCTCCGTGCGATTCTTCACTTCGGATCTGACGTCTTTGAGCATGAAAAGGCGCTGATCGTTGCGAGAGCGGCATACCAGCAGCTCCCGACCACCTTGAACAAGGGTGCCTAATTTGATACAATCTACCCAGGTCGAGTTTGGCACGACAGCTATTTGTACCTGTCGAGGCGGGGCCGCTGGACGCTGAGCTTGTTGAGCGCCACTGTCGGGCTTGCTGACTTCAGGCGAGACGGTCAAGCCGCGTTCGGATGGCACCCAAGACGGCGTCTGTCGCACGTTCAGCACGCGAGATCGACGGCGTGCACCTTCTTTAGAAAGCGTGGGTGGGGGTGGGCTGAGCTTTTGGGTCGTCAATGGCTTGGAGCGCGACGTATCGATTAGTGCAATACCCTGTGCGCGGGAGTGACGTTTGAAGGGCGTAGCAGTGGTCGACATGTTCGAATGTATTCCCGCGCCGCACTGAGATGACCAAGCTGTTCATATGCGACAATGTGATGGTGTATGTCACACAGGGCTCAACCGACACGGCAGATTCGAACTCCGCGTCCCCGAACTGCGAGGAGGTTTGAATTCCTGGATTCATGGCGACAGAGCTGCGGCGCGTCTTCATCATGCAGCCAACGGACTGGTCTGGAATCTCTAGAATCCAATTCCTGGAATGCATCTCCAGTCGATGGCTCCTGCAAGAGGGCAGCACGCCACGGCTACACCACCTGCGTGCGCCATCCTCGCCCTGTCGATGAAGGGTCAGCGCCGCAATCGATCATTGTCAATTCCAGGAACATGCCCTTTGTAAGTGAGGTGACGTTGGTGTTGGCTGCATTGGCAAATCCTGCGCGGCGTGAGGTGGCGTACCGTGCCGCAATTTGGCAGGCGGGGAATGGTTCGCACAAGCGCGGCGCGGCGCAAACAACACTAACAGCCGCGTGGTGGTGTGAAGCTGGGGGGACTACTGCAGGCCGACGAACAAGGCCCCGAAGCGCGAATCGCACCCTGCTTTGAGACCGCGCACGCAAAGCCTGTGACCATGGCCGGTCGTTGTGTGCGTGTGCTGTGATGAGTGCATAAGTGCGGAGTGGTGGCTACTTCCAGTGTTGCGGCCATTGCTTACGGCTGTCTTGCACGTTAACGAGATATCTACAGTCAGAATTGAAACGAGCAAGAATGCCTTTTGCCGAATTTCCCCCTGGCCCACAGCTCCCACCTCTTCTGGTGCGCTCTGCGAGCACAGCGGAAAGACCAGCGCTTCCCCTGCACCCCCTGCTCCAGCCTATGCGATCCAGCCGACCGTTACCCGGGCCCACTGAGCGCGCAGACTCCCCGGAAGAACCCAGCCAACACCTCAGCACGCAGCAATTGTTGAACGCGGAGCGCTGGGCCCACCATCGTACGCTGATAGCGCTCCGCAACGAGATCGCTCGACGAGATCAGCTCGATCAGCAGATCGCGCTGCTGAAACAAGAATGCCAGGCAATGGGGAACGAATGGTCTGCAGCCACCAAGACCTTCGTGCAGTGCGACACAGAACGCCTCGATCTCGTCCGCGAAGTGCAGTCACTGAGAAGCGAACTCGAAGCCTGGCAGTTTGCGTACCAGGACCTGTCGGGAGTGGTAAGATAGACATCCTTGATTACTAGTGCTAATTCTACATGCTGACAAAGATAGCGAACCGGCAACCCACAACCTCTCTGCCTCGATATGACAACGGCGAAAGAAAGACAATCTACCTTGAGAGATAGGAAATCTACAAGCCACACGTTTCCATTGACAACAAGCAACAACGCATTCGAAAGAGGTCCACGTAGTTCTTCAATATACGAGGAAGCGACGGTCGAGCCGCTCTTCGCCCAGCCGAAATCTGCTGGCGTTTAATATTTCTTCGTCTTCTTTTCTCAACGTGCGAATCTTCGGCCACCGAGCTTGATGTGGGTGGTGCTTTCCTCATCCGTGTCCATTCTCTCACTTGCCGCAGATCGAGACGAATTTCCTCCCGCTGTGCGCGTTTGGAAAAGCCAAGGCATTGTTTTGCGGTCAGACTCGCGGAGTGGTTTCTGGGTGTCAGGGTGTAAGCTCTTGGACTTCATATCTGCAAGGTATTCGAGATCCATCCTCCAAGCTTCCTCCAAGATGCCACTCCTGCTGTTCTTAGAGACTCTGTTCTGCTCGTCCACCACTTCTTGTGTCTTTTTGTCGAGCCAGGCTTTGCCACACACTGAAATTAGATCGGAACGTGAGAGCCACAATGGTGCGGAGTCCTTCTCTTTCCAAATGATGGAGTAGTAAGTTATGGGTCGGCCTTTGGCTCGGGGCTCGCCTTCTACGACACTAAGCACGCTTATCACGTCTGATGGGTGACGGTCCTTGGCCTTGCTAGGTAGGTCAGGCATTGGCAAGGGCATCTTCTCGAGCAAAGTCGGACCGGAGTTGCGACCAAACTCGGTGCCCGAGATCATCTTGTGCACTGGATTCTCGAACGTTCCAACATTCACAATGAACCTGCTGCTCAAAAGGCCGATGGGCCGTCCTCCGACAAGGTAGCCCAGCTCTGTCGTGGGAGACTCGGGGCTGACAGGTCCACGAACGGTGCACTTGCTGAATCCAGCGCGTGCCCTTGTGTTTGGACGTAAATTAGAACTCGAACTGCCGCCATGAAATCCTTGGGCCGGATTCGTGACGCGTTCCCGGCGGAGATCTGTTGCCGAGTCGGGGTCTGGACGAGTGGCGCTTTCTTCTTGCTCGCTTGTCGCGCTGCTGTTGATCGACATGGCATCGTCCCCGTCGTCCTCACCATCTACATCAATGATTCCCTCGGCTTCGTCCGCCTCAGGAACAGCAATCTGCTCGTCGAGCTCGACCTCCACTGGTACGCGATATTCTATGAGCTTCTTCTTCGGACGCTCCGACAGAAGCTTGGCCTCATGTTTCTTCGTCTTGAGCTTGAGTGCCGGAGTCTCGTCCACAAGGCTTTTCCAGCCTTGGGAGTCTAGGTACCGCACGTACTTCCATCTAGCCTCTTCTAGCTTGCCTTCAAAGTCTCTTTCCGACGCTTTGCCAAGCGTGCGCACGATCGTGCGAATGACATCGAGCCCGAGCCCGTGGTCAGATTCTACGAAGCTCACAGAGCTGTTTGACTCGACTATCGCTTGTTGGATCTCCTCGAGTTGCTTCACTAGGTCATCTACTGACTCCCTTTTTCTCAGACGGGTGAATATAGAGTCAAGGATCGCGGGTGCCTTGCGAATGAGACTCTGCTGCACGGCTGTAGGGTCACGATCGTCGCCCTCTAGCCACGCCGAGATGTTCGACCTGAGACGACTGTCGACCGTCTCCAAACCTTCTTGCAACATAGTGAATATGTCGCTTGCCAATCGCGGATCTACAATCGACTTGTAGGAGAGGCCCATCGCGTAGAGGGCTGACCTTTGTGCGTACATGGTTGTCATGACCTGTTTGGCTTTCGTCTTCCTCGTATTGCTGCGCGGCGCCTGCTCCTTCCAGTCCATCAGTCCTTTCGCGACAAGCACGATCACGTCGATTAACGCGTCGTTCATCTTGAAGCTGTTGACATAGTTTTCTTTATCGCTTCGTACGTCGTCGGGTCTTTTGTAGTCCGTGAACGATGCTTTCCATTCGTCAACGTACCTCTTGTCGATAGGCAGAAGTTGTAGTTTGGCGTTGACTTCGCGAATCTTCGCGAGCAGGCCTTTATTCTTGCCAAAGTACCAGGCTTTCCTATAGACCCAAGCGTGCGACTGAATCAGCTCGGCGACGTTCAGCGGCAGCGACCTCACACCGTTCTTGACGTGCATGCCTTCCTGCCTCGATCCCTCATTCAAGAAAGCCTCCCGTTGTTTCGCTTCCTCGATATCTTCTACGGACTCGTCTTCGCCATCACTCCCTTCTTCCACGGAAGTAGCGCCGCCTTCGTCGTTGTCGTCTTCAGCTGTGGGCGGCTTGTAGTTGGACTTGGTGTAAGAGTCTTGCGTGTATTGAGCTTTTCGGAACGCTTGTTCAAACTGTTCTCCCGAGTCTATGTCGCCTATAGTCCCATTCTTCTTTGCATTCTTCGAGGCTCGCTTCTCCTTCTTCTTTTGTGTCTTGGAGAGCTTGGGCACAGCCGAAGGCTCCCCAGACCCAGTCTGTGGATGGACATCAGCGGAGGCCATGACTCTTTGGTTTGACACGTCTGTTGTAGAAAGCTAGACCTGCTAGCTGGTCGATGTGTCGTGTGTATTTGTTACTGGTCAGTAGACTTCTGTCGACTCCTGCGGTAAGGAGAGGACGTATAAATATCTTTCTGTTAGAAATTCCAGGAAAAGAAGATCGTGCCAGATCGTAATCCAGGTTTTCAACTCTTTCTGCTCGATTGCCGTTCCTGGATCGCAATATCCTGGATCCATTCGAAACTCACATATATAGATCTGTGCATCTTCTACTCTACCGACTTGCCACAGAGCTCTCACCATGCTTTTCTCATGGTATCTGCTTGCTCTCCCTCTGATATGCTGGTCGCACCAGCTGGATTGGCCCCGGTAAGACTCAGTGCGAAGTATGCACGGTGCGCACGTGTTGACATTCACTACTAAGATCGCATGATTGGAATGCTACCGCCCCGATCTTGTCACACCGAGAGCTCATCGAAGTGCTACGCCTAGATGGCGGACTCACTTTCTCAAGAGACAACTCCCGAGGGGAGACAGGCTCGATACTCAGATTCGAGTTCTCCGGGGACGAGGCCGTGACCATACTCGAGTCATCGATGCCACCTTGTTACCAAGACGCCGATGTCATCCAGCACACTCCAAGTGAAGCGCGTGATGTAGACGGGAAAAGATATCTTGAGCTTGAGACGAGGCGAGATACCACGACGTACCTTTACATTCTATCAGAATCTCAACCCGAATGCTCGCCTCAATGTTGTTTTACATTTTTTCCAGTGCCCAACTTCAGTACTGGGGTCGTCCGTTCGACTGGCTTATTCCCTACTGCCACTGTTGTCAGAGGCTTGCCACCGGCCATGTTCCCAAGCACCGCGATGCCAGGCACCGTCGTGCTGGGTACTGAGACGTCTCCATCGCACACACTCGTTTCAGCGGGCTCGTTAGCCACTGGCACGCTCTACGGTGTGCCCTCCAAAGAAAGTGGGACTGTTTCACCACCTATAGGGAACAGCGCCGCGGGGGCGATGCGTGTTTCCTGGATTTTCAAGCCCTGCAGCATGGCCGCTTCGTTGAGTCTGGTAACATGGCTTGCAAAATAATGTTACCGACGAAAGGCAGGTCCAAGATTCAACTCATATGCCTCCGCGTCGAACTTAATTGAGGATGCGATCGTGCAGTATATTATGTAGCTCATTCTATGTAGCTTAGCAATCACAATTTAAACGGACCAATGGACACCCTCTTTGTGTCGTTTCAGCTTCCATGGCTCATCGAAAGCACTGTTACATCTTCTCGGGCCCTTCATCAAATCACAGATATACGGCTTCTCCTTCTCGTGAACGTTTTGTCTGTGGCGCATGAGAGTGTCTGGTCGCGCAAAGGTCCTACCGCACTGCTCGAATGAACAGATAAACGCCTTCTTATCTAAATGTGTCCGTATGTGATGCCGTAGGCGGGTGGGATCTCGAAACATCTTGCCACATCCTTCCACGTGACATGTGTGTTGACTTCGCTTGTGTACTTTCATGAGATGATAGTTTAGATCCCTCGCGAAGCGGAAGACTTCAGTGCATCCGGGCGCATCGCAAGCGCTTCCAGCTTGTGAGGGGATTGGCCTGAGATGTGGATGTTGCTCGACACCACGTGCAGTCGGAGGAGCGATGGCGTATATTTCGTTAGACACTTGCGGCATGACAGTTCCTGACATTGAAGAGATATCAGGCATCCTGCAGTGTTCACTTCCCTCGGTCAACGTGACTGCTTGTCCATCTGGTCGGTTGGCGCGGTCCATCGTTCTATACACGGCCAGGCCTGGATCGAGAGACTCTGCAACGGATACCGTCATAGTGAAACCGTTCTTAGCGCCTCTCATGACTCCTTCGACTGTCATGGACCTCGAATGTGCATCCTCTCCGAAGTTGCTGCTATACACTTGTTTGTCGTGTAGCTTTTGAGCTTTCAAGACATTGTCATGTCGCAAAATAGGGGAGGTCTGTTTGCAAGTGGTAGCTTCAGGATGACAATCGTGAGTGACAGCCTCTCCCCCATCTCCATGCGCCATATCAAAGTCTGGCCGATTGGTGCTGAAGAGCTGGTCGGGTTGTGTCGATGCGCCTCTTTGGTCGGTCTTCGGATCGCTTGCAGTGTGACCACTAGATCCGGGCCCATCTCGACTTGACACTTGCGAAGCTGCGCCATTCTGTGTAGCATCAATAAGCGAATTCTTTCTTGCTGGCGGCATCGAGAGAGCAGCAAGGTAATGCTGTGCGACGCTCTCACCATGGGAGGACTGCAGTATTCCATGAGTTTCCGCTACACCCACATCATTGGTGCATCCGTCATCATCGTTGTCATTGTCGGCGTTGGTCACATCACCGTTGCTAGTGTCAGTGTCAGTCATCTCTGCTTCGGACACGCAATCTCTTCCCGAAACCGTCACGGCTGTGGCATCTGCGTGGTGATGTGATTCGGGCTTGTATTTAGCGATGCCATGCACAGCTCTCAGATGGGCCCAGAACGCTACCTCTGAAGCAATCGCGGTGGAACACTTCGGGTGTGGACATCTCGTTGGCCACTCGAATATCGATTGCAGGTGTGTTTGTAGATGGCGGAAAAGGCTTGGTGCGTGAGTGAAGCCGTGGTATCGTTCAGCCGCCGTGAGGTTTGCGTCGGTGAGACAGAACACACATTTTCGTGCGAATATGATAATGCCACGGCAAACTATCTGGCCGCAGAAAAGATGGGGATCTGACAGGTGCGATGCGCAGTG
>JALDQA010000025.1:0-22204 GCA_023634325.1 Cladosporium cucumerinum
CCCTAACCCTAACCCTAACCCTAACCCTAACCCTAAACCTATCTCTCTTATATATCTTCTCCTTCCTTCTTTTTCTCTTATTCCCTTTCTTTTCTTTATCCTTACTACTCTTTAATTCTCCTTTCTTTTTTAATTCTTTCTTCTCTTTTTCTTTTCCTCTTTCTACTACTTATCTCTCTAAAATTCTACTCCTCTATATAACTATCCTTACTCTTTAATCCTACTCTCTTCTCTTATATTCTTAAAATTAAATCTACTATCTATCTCTTCTAATCTTTCTTTCCTCTCTCCTAAATTCTTTCTTTTTCTTATCTCTATCTTAATCCTCTATCTTAATCCTCTTTCTTTTTCTTATCTCTATCTTAATCCTCTATCTTAATCCTCTTTCTTTTTCTTATCTCTATCTTAATCCTCTATCTTAATCCTCTTTCTTTTTCTTATCTCTATCTTAATCCTCTATCTTAATCCTCTATCTTAATCCTCTATCTTAATCCTCTATCTTCTATCTAATATCTAACTATCTCTTCTTCTCTTATTTCTTTCTTTCTCCTATATTTCCTTCTACTATTACTATTCTATATCTCTCTCTTTCTCTCTATTATCTTAAATTATATCTTTCTTTCTACTATTACCTTTATTATCTTATCTAATTCTACTATTATCTATTCTCTTCTATTAATTCTCTTCTTATTCTATTTTTTCTTCTTTTTTACTTAATATTACTCTTATCATCCTATTCTTCCTAATCTTACTATCTTTATCTACTTACTTTCTAATTCCTATCTTTCTTTCTCTCTATTATTAATACTTCCTTTTTAATCCTATATTTCTTATTTTTCTTTCTAATCTTTAACTATCTTATTAACTTTAATACCTCTATCCTTCTACTCTTCTTACTTTCTATAAATCCTTATTCTCTTTTCTCTCTATCTCTATTCTCCTATCTATCTTCTTTATCTTCTATCTATTTATTTTTAATCTAACTACTCTTTTTTCTTTTTTTATATTATTACCTTTACTATCTTTACTCCTAATTTACTCTTTTATATATATCCTTTTTCCTTTCTTCTTCTTTTTATCAATTATTTTCTACTATCCTTAACCTCTAATCTCTTTTTTTTTCTTTTCTTTTTAACTCTATTCTATATCTATTACTCCTTACTCTTCTATTATATTCTATACCTTCTATTTTCTAATCTTTTTATCTATTTTAAAAATCTTAATATACTATCTAAATTCTAACTTTAATCTTCTTTTACTTCTCTCTCTATCTCTCTCTACTTTTCTCTCTATCTTTCTTTTTCTACTTCTCTTTCTATCTCTCTCTACTTTTCTCTCTACCTTCCTTTTTATTACTACTACTAAATTCTTATATTTTAATCTTCTCTTTCTTTCTAAAATACTCTAACTAAATCTAACTCTTATAAATTTTATTCTATATTATATCTATATAAAACTTTCCTAACTCTATACTATAATATCTTAATCCTATTACTATTTTACTCTTACTATATAATATAAACTCTAATCTATTTATCTTCTTTACTAAATTCTAAATATTATCTAAATCTTTAATACGCCTATAATCTCTTTACTATATTTCTATCTCCTTCTCTTATACTTTTCTTTTTATATACCTTTAATAATTCTTAATATATCTTTCCTTATATCTATTTAATTATCTATTTAATTATCTATTTAATTATCTATCTTTAATACGATTATTATATTATCTTCTGCTTTACTCTCCTTTTATTCCTAATCTTACTTCTACTATTCTATACCTTATATATACCTGTTTACTAACTTACTAAACTATAAATCTATACTCGCTTTCAATTCGATTAATTAATTCTTAATCTATATCTTTCTTGCCTCCTATTACTTAATATTGTTTAACGTTATACTAATGCGTTGAATCCGACCTAAATCGGTTTCCCTGATTTCTTTTGTTTCTGTTATCTCGATCCTAATACTGACACTCGATAACTTTACTACCTACCTGTCTTCTTGTTGTTTGCATAATCTCTATACTATCATTATCCCTCCTCTACCCTACCTGTTAACCATATGAATGCATGTACTAACTCGCTACCACCCTCCCGTCCTACCGCCTCCGATCCTAAAACCTTTATCGTCCCTTCTACTTGCTCGATGTTTGCTCCGCGTCGCACCATTCGCCTCTGCCATTCTTCCCATACTCCTGGGTATCCATGCTTAATGCCAACCACGACCCCTATCAATACTCCGAAATACTGGCAATCCGTGTGCTCTCCTGCTGGCACTCGTCCGTCTGCGCTCCATCGCTGACATACGACCTTCGGTACGCCGCACTTGTAACAAACCACGTTCGCCGCGTACCTGATCCATCTCTGCATCTTACGACGCTCCTCCTCTGCCTGCTGACTGTGTTCTTGCCTGCATCGACTGATGCTATGTGTACTCGTCTGATTTCGGCTTCGACACATCACACAAATCCCTTTCCATCTTTCTAATCGCTGCAACAATTCCTCATGCCATGTCGCTTGCCTTTGCACTTGCCCAATGCGCCGGGCCTGCGGCACTGATCTTTGTCGTGCCTGCTCTGCCACCTCCCTCCTGATACGTCTCTCTTCCTCATCTATTGCCCCTGCCTCTACTACTGCTTGCACCGCTTCATACGATCCCGGTCGCTGACTTTTCCCCTGTTCTTGACACCAATCGCACCACGACTCGTCTGCTCTGCAACGCTGCCGTGTGCGATCGCCGTCCAAATATCCGTCGATGTCGATCCTTCTACACTGTCGGCGCTCGCGATCGACGTACCGCTTCACCCTGTCGTCTCCTAATCCTAAACCACCTCGGATGATGATCGCACGGCTCATTAATCCATCCCTTCCCGCCCTCCCGCTACCTTGACCGTAATCCCTCATATTGCGCGGCTCGTCCATATGCACGATCAACCGAATGCCTGCGATGTCGATCCCCATATTGAACGACCCACTCGCAACGACCACCTGGATCTGCCCTGTCCGGAACTCCTCCAACACCTCTTCCTTCCTCTCCTCTGTCATGTCTGCGTGAAACGGCTCGCATGGGAATAATCCGGCTTCGACGATCGCACTGATCTCGGGCTTGCTCTCACACATCACGACCACCTTACCATCCGGCTGGGTCTCGTCCCGTAGCGTGCTCGCCACTAACCCGGCCAAACACTCTATCCGTTTTGACATTTCTGCTGGTCCGTCGACAACGCTATACTCGATATTTTTCCGCACCGTCGACGCACGTATCAATCGCACTTCCGCTCGGCGCCAGTACATCCTATCGAACAACGTCTGCTCTTCGGTCGGCGGCAATGTCGCCGTCAATAACAACATCTGCGTCTCTGCGAACGCCAATTTGCCCAATTGTTGCAACTCTTGTCGGAAATCCCATCGGTCGTTCAAAATGACATGGCACTCATCGATAACGACTCGATCCAATCGTTGCGTCTGTCTCACGCGACTGATGAACGTACCAAATGCCGGCGACACTGCCTTCTCTGGTGTCACCAACACGATCGATGCCCCGTCTACCGCATGTCCGTGTTCCCACACCGCGCAACGGATGTTCACCTCGCGGCACCGAACCACCATATCTGCACGCAACGCTTTCAACGGCACGACCACGATTGTCACCCCTCCTACTTGTACGAACGCCGGTAACATAAACAACACGCTCTTGCCCGATCCCGTCGGCATAACGACGACGATCGGGCTCTCGCCTTGCTGGATCGCATGCATTGCGTCGCCCTGTACGCTACGCATCGTCACTTTCTTACGCATCATCCACTGTAATTCGGCTACGGCATCCATGCGCCGTAATGCTACTTGTCGTTCCGTCCTTGCTTCTTCGGCTTCGTCCTCGAACGGGCAACGCTTACGCTTTAATCCTTCTTTCTTCGCCTGCTCGGTCGACTGGAACCCCAAAAAACGGTGCCAATCCACACTGATTGCTCGAAATTGCTGTCTTCGGCTTGCTGTCGCACCTGCCAACTCCTGCGCATCTCTTGCGTATACGGCTCCGGCGACGTGTGGGGAATGCGTTGCCTGCTCGTCCGCTATCTCACCTGACGCGTCGTCCTGCAACCAATCGCCGTCGTCGTGCTGCTCGTCTGTTGTACTCTCCACCCCCTTACGAATCCATCGCCGGCTGATCGCAATGGCGATCTGGCGGTATCCTGCTACGTTGATCGACTGCCCTAAACCTGCCTCGCTCACCCGCTGTAACTCGTGCTTCATGCGTTCCGTCGTCCATTTTCGACCATCGGCGTCCGCCGGCCACAAATGATCGGATATTGTTTCCTGCTGCCACACCATCGCTTGCATCCGCTGGACGAACGGCAAAACCAACCACAAATACCACACCACCAACTCGCCCACCTCTCGCGGCAAATATCGATGGATGATCTTGACGTCACCTTTGACCTCGTAACCTTTATGGTATCTGGTCACAAACACTACCATCCCGTCTTCGATGAACAAATTGCGATGGCCACCTTGAACGGTATTACGGTGCCGGACGCTCAATATCTCCGGGCCACGCGCCGGCTGGCCTCCCGTCATGTGCATCAATACTAACAACTTGCCGCGGAATGCTGCAACCTGCCGTAACCAATTCCGCATCCGTTCACGATCGATCCCACTCGCCGTCCCTGCTCGAACGAACCGCTGGCGTAAATCCGGCCGACTTCCGATTCTCTCGTGCAACCAACTCTGCCCGTCGACCGGCAACCGGGACCGTTGATCGCGGATGAAACTCCAACCTGCCTCGTCGTTGCTTGGGTCGTCGTACAAATGCTGCCATGGCACGGCCGGGATGCCTCCTTCATCGGTCGCGAACATCAAATCTTCTAATAATGCTCGACGGGTGGCTTGGTGCAATCCCCCGACCATGCCACGAAACTCCGCCATGTTGAACTTCACCGCTTTGTACTCTAACGTGTCGCCGTCTCGCCAATTGACGTGACCTGCCGATGTCGTGTTGAAATCGATCTTCATCCCATAACCCCGTAAATCCAACATCCACTGCATCGGGCTACCGCACCCTCGTACCATAAATCCGTCCATCATCTTCCGTACCCATTCAAAACTGCTCTTACCAACTTTCCGTCTGCCTTCGCCTCTATCGGTTTGCGTCCCTTCACTCTCGTACCCGCTGTCTTCGAACTCACACGGGCTGCGACCCGGGCTGAACTCATCGCACTCGCCTGTTGTTGGCTGCGTTAATCGTTCGGCTTGCTGCACGATCATGAAATGGGCTACCTTGGTCACCGCCGACAAAATCGATGGATACGTATCGGCACCTCGAAACCCTCGACCGCTCGGGTTGACACCCAACGCTGCCAACCCGCAAACCAACGCCATGTCGTACTCGCGATTGTGAATCGTCTGGTTCAATAACTCGATGCAAAACGACAAACACGCCTGCTGTATCTCGGTCATCGCTGGTTTCCCCTCCTCACCTTCTGCTTCGCTATCGGTGTTCGTACTGTCGCTCTCGGTGTCACTCGATTCATCTGCTTCTTTCACCGTCGATCTTGCAACTGCCATCATCTGCGCAAACGCCCGGTCCTGCCTACGGTTGAACTTGTACGACGGGCTCTTCCACGAATGGACTCGTCTCGTGCGTACGAAAAACGTCACGATCTGCTGCCAATATCGACCTTGCCTCCTGATCTCGTCCCGATTTTGGTATGGTTCCAACGGACGGTAAACGTTCTGGTGCGCTTCCGTACGGATCGCCTCGAACCGTAACATGACTCCGCTGCGGGATACCGCGTCCTGGCTGGCCGACGCCAACTCGCCTATCGCCTCCCAAATCGCTGCTGCTGCTCGCTCATTATCGTTCGCTTCGTTTTCGCCTTCGGCTATCTCTTCATCGACGGTGGGTTCTCTTAAACATCGTAAAATGTCTTTGCGGTCGCAACCCTCTAAATACGGGATCCATCCTGTCCGTCTCAACCACGGATTGACCTCGTCTGTCTGGCCCGGCCGTATCGTTTCGTCTGATCGGATCTTGTCGTAATGCTGCGATGCCTGCTCCCACGCCTGCGACCAAACATCTTCTTCCTTACTTTGTCTGATGCTTCCTTCCCTTCGCTCTTCGCTGGATCGTACCTCGAAATATTGCGAATGCTCTTTTTGTACGAAAAATCGCTGGCATTGTACCTGTCGGCAATTCTGCAATATTTGACGGTCGATGTCTTCTTTCTTCAACATGCCTGACCCGCCTCGCTTTTGACCGACCGAATGTCCATGCGTCTTCCGCCAATGTTCTTTGATGACATCCATGTTGCGGCAAACGTACGCACATTGCCCTTCATCCAACTCGCATTTTACACCGTCCGTGTACACGGGCAAACCTTCCACGGCTTCTTCGACATATTCGGGTATTTTAAATTCGCCGGAAAATTGTGCGATACCATGCCATTGCTCGATCTCGTCCGAAATCCCTACGGCTTGCTTTCTGGGCATCCTATGTTGCCTATTTGTTAAATGACCCACTACTTGCCTCGGCCATACCGCATATCGACATTCCTTGCATACGACTACCTCCCACTCGGTCAAATGCTGAAAATGGCTGCTTGCCATTTCTTTCGTTCCGGGCGCGGTGTATGTACGGTTCGACTGTTTGGTGTCGCCTTGCTGATTGCGGGTATGAAACGAATGGGTGACGATTTTTTGCGCTCTCACTTGACGCCCTTCTCTCTAACATATATATTTTCACATTTTTCATCCTGTCCTTGGGAAAATTGTTTGTTTGTAACAATACTAATCTCCACTGCTGCGCCTCGGGTGGTGTGACACTTCTCATTGGTACGCTCGTCTGATCCCTGCATTCTACGACTGTGTTTACCTCGATTCCGACGACGATAACTCGACGATTATACAACTTATGGCGGTGCTTGCAACACAAAACTTACTTACATTGATGTGTACTACAACATATCAAAATTTGGGCGAAATTGGTGTTACTCCAAATGAATCCAACGGGCCTGAATCCAATGGGCCCTCTGCTGGCGTAACCCTAACGAAATTTGTATGCGGGCTGAATCCAATGCGTACGCGTTGGATTCGACATTTTTGGATTGCTTTACTCTCCTTTTATTCCTAATCTTACTTCTACTATTCTATACCTTATATATACCTGTTTACTAACTTACTAAACTATAAATCTATACTCGCTTTCAATTCGATTAATTAATTCTTAATCTATATCTTTCTTGCCTCCTATTACTTAATATTGTTTAACGTTATACTAATGCGTTGAATCCGACCTAAATCGGTTTCCCTGATTTCTTTTGTTTCTGTTATCTCGATCCTAATACTGACACTCGATAACTTTACTACCTACCTGTCTTCTTGTTGTTTGCATAATCTCTATACTATCATTATCCCTCCTCTACCCTACCTGTTAACCATATGAATGCATGTACTAACTCGCTACCACCCTCCCGTCCTACCGCCTCCGATCCTAAAACCTTTATCGTCCCTTCTACTTGCTCGATGTTTGCTCCGCGTCGCACCATTCGCCTCTGCCATTCTTCCCATACTCCTGGGTATCCATGCTTAATGCCAACCACGACCCCTATCAATACTCCGAAATACTGGCAATCCGTGTGCTCTCCTGCTGGCACTCGTCCGTCTGCGCTCCATCGCTGACATACGACCTTCGGTACGCCGCACTTGTAACAAACCACGTTCGCCGCGTACCTGATCCATCTCTGCATCTTACGACGCTCCTCCTCTGCCTGCTGACTGTGTTCTTGCCTGCATCGACTGATGCTATGTGTACTCGTCTGATTTCGGCTTCGACACATCACACAAATCCCTTTCCATCTTTCTAATCGCTGCAACAATTCCTCATGCCATGTCGCTTGCCTTTGCACTTGCCCAATGCGCCGGGCCTGCGGCACTGATCTTTGTCGTGCCTGCTCTGCCACCTCCCTCCTGATACGTCTCTCTTCCTCATCTATTGCCCCTGCCTCTACTACTGCTTGCACCGCTTCATACGATCCCGGTCGCTGACTTTTCCCCTGTTCTTGACACCAATCGCACCACGACTCGTCTGCTCTGCAACGCTGCCGTGTGCGATCGCCGTCCAAATATCCGTCGATGTCGATCCTTCTACACTGTCGGCGCTCGCGATCGACGTACCGCTTCACCCTGTCGTCTCCTAATCCTAAACCACCTCGGATGATGATCGCACGGCTCATTAATCCATCCCTTCCCGCCCTCCCGCTACCTTGACCGTAATCCCTCATATTGCGCGGCTCGTCCATATGCACGATCAACCGAATGCCTGCGATGTCGATCCCCATATTGAACGACCCACTCGCAACGACCACCTGGATCTGCCCTGTCCGGAACTCCTCCAACACCTCTTCCTTCCTCTCCTCTGTCATGTCTGCGTGAAACGGCTCGCATGGGAATAATCCGGCTTCGACGATCGCACTGATCTCGGGCTTGCTCTCACACATCACGACCACCTTACCATCCGGCTGGGTCTCGTCCCGTAGCGTGCTCGCCACTAACCCGGCCAAACACTCTATCCGTTTTGACATTTCTGCTGGTCCGTCGACAACGCTATACTCGATATTTTTCCGCACCGTCGACGCACGTATCAATCGCACTTCCGCTCGGCGCCAGTACATCCTATCGAACAACGTCTGCTCTTCGGTCGGCGGCAATGTCGCCGTCAATAACAACATCTGCGTCTCTGCGAACGCCAATTTGCCCAATTGTTGCAACTCTTGTCGGAAATCCCATCGGTCGTTCAAAATGACATGGCACTCATCGATAACGACTCGATCCAATCGTTGCGTCTGTCTCACGCGACTGATGAACGTACCAAATGCCGGCGACACTGCCTTCTCTGGTGTCACCAACACGATCGATGCCCCGTCTACCGCATGTCCGTGTTCCCACACCGCGCAACGGATGTTCACCTCGCGGCACCGAACCACCATATCTGCACGCAACGCTTTCAACGGCACGACCACGATTGTCACCCCTCCTACTTGTACGAACGCCGGTAACATAAACAACACGCTCTTGCCCGATCCCGTCGGCATAACGACGACGATCGGGCTCTCGCCTTGCTGGATCGCATGCATTGCGTCGCCCTGTACGCTACGCATCGTCACTTTCTTACGCATCATCCACTGTAATTCGGCTACGGCATCCATGCGCCGTAATGCTACTTGTCGTTCCGTCCTTGCTTCTTCGGCTTCGTCCTCGAACGGGCAACGCTTACGCTTTAATCCTTCTTTCTTCGCCTGCTCGGTCGACTGGAACCCCAAAAAACGGTGCCAATCCACACTGATTGCTCGAAATTGCTGTCTTCGGCTTGCTGTCGCACCTGCCAACTCCTGCGCATCTCTTGCGTATACGGCTCCGGCGACGTGTGGGGAATGCGTTGCCTGCTCGTCCGCTATCTCACCTGACGCGTCGTCCTGCAACCAATCGCCGTCGTCGTGCTGCTCGTCTGTTGTACTCTCCACCCCCTTACGAATCCATCGCCGGCTGATCGCAATGGCGATCTGGCGGTATCCTGCTACGTTGATCGACTGCCCTAAACCTGCCTCGCTCACCCGCTGTAACTCGTGCTTCATGCGTTCCGTCGTCCATTTTCGACCATCGGCGTCCGCCGGCCACAAATGATCGGATATTGTTTCCTGCTGCCACACCATCGCTTGCATCCGCTGGACGAACGGCAAAACCAACCACAAATACCACACCACCAACTCGCCCACCTCTCGCGGCAAATATCGATGGATGATCTTGACGTCACCTTTGACCTCGTAACCTTTATGGTATCTGGTCACAAACACTACCATCCCGTCTTCGATGAACAAATTGCGATGGCCACCTTGAACGGTATTACGGTGCCGGACGCTCAATATCTCCGGGCCACGCGCCGGCTGGCCTCCCGTCATGTGCATCAATACTAACAACTTGCCGCGGAATGCTGCAACCTGCCGTAACCAATTCCGCATCCGTTCACGATCGATCCCACTCGCCGTCCCTGCTCGAACGAACCGCTGGCGTAAATCCGGCCGACTTCCGATTCTCTCGTGCAACCAACTCTGCCCGTCGACCGGCAACCGGGACCGTTGATCGCGGATGAAACTCCAACCTGCCTCGTCGTTGCTTGGGTCGTCGTACAAATGCTGCCATGGCACGGCCGGGATGCCTCCTTCATCGGTCGCGAACATCAAATCTTCTAATAATGCTCGACGGGTGGCTTGGTGCAATCCCCCGACCATGCCACGAAACTCCGCCATGTTGAACTTCACCGCTTTGTACTCTAACGTGTCGCCGTCTCGCCAATTGACGTGACCTGCCGATGTCGTGTTGAAATCGATCTTCATCCCATAACCCCGTAAATCCAACATCCACTGCATCGGGCTACCGCACCCTCGTACCATAAATCCGTCCATCATCTTCCGTACCCATTCAAAACTGCTCTTACCAACTTTCCGTCTGCCTTCGCCTCTATCGGTTTGCGTCCCTTCACTCTCGTACCCGCTGTCTTCGAACTCACACGGGCTGCGACCCGGGCTGAACTCATCGCACTCGCCTGTTGTTGGCTGCGTTAATCGTTCGGCTTGCTGCACGATCATGAAATGGGCTACCTTGGTCACCGCCGACAAAATCGATGGATACGTATCGGCACCTCGAAACCCTCGACCGCTCGGGTTGACACCCAACGCTGCCAACCCGCAAACCAACGCCATGTCGTACTCGCGATTGTGAATCGTCTGGTTCAATAACTCGATGCAAAACGACAAACACGCCTGCTGTATCTCGGTCATCGCTGGTTTCCCCTCCTCACCTTCTGCTTCGCTATCGGTGTTCGTACTGTCGCTCTCGGTGTCACTCGATTCATCTGCTTCTTTCACCGTCGATCTTGCAACTGCCATCATCTGCGCAAACGCCCGGTCCTGCCTACGGTTGAACTTGTACGACGGGCTCTTCCACGAATGGACTCGTCTCGTGCGTACGAAAAACGTCACGATCTGCTGCCAATATCGACCTTGCCTCCTGATCTCGTCCCGATTTTGGTATGGTTCCAACGGACGGTAAACGTTCTGGTGCGCTTCCGTACGGATCGCCTCGAACCGTAACATGACTCCGCTGCGGGATACCGCGTCCTGGCTGGCCGACGCCAACTCGCCTATCGCCTCCCAAATCGCTGCTGCTGCTCGCTCATTATCGTTCGCTTCGTTTTCGCCTTCGGCTATCTCTTCATCGACGGTGGGTTCTCTTAAACATCGTAAAATGTCTTTGCGGTCGCAACCCTCTAAATACGGGATCCATCCTGTCCGTCTCAACCACGGATTGACCTCGTCTGTCTGGCCCGGCCGTATCGTTTCGTCTGATCGGATCTTGTCGTAATGCTGCGATGCCTGCTCCCACGCCTGCGACCAAACATCTTCTTCCTTACTTTGTCTGATGCTTCCTTCCCTTCGCTCTTCGCTGGATCGTACCTCGAAATATTGCGAATGCTCTTTTTGTACGAAAAATCGCTGGCATTGTACCTGTCGGCAATTCTGCAATATTTGACGGTCGATGTCTTCTTTCTTCAACATGCCTGACCCGCCTCGCTTTTGACCGACCGAATGTCCATGCGTCTTCCGCCAATGTTCTTTGATGACATCCATGTTGCGGCAAACGTACGCACATTGCCCTTCATCCAACTCGCATTTTACACCGTCCGTGTACACGGGCAAACCTTCCACGGCTTCTTCGACATATTCGGGTATTTTAAATTCGCCGGAAAATTGTGCGATACCATGCCATTGCTCGATCTCGTCCGAAATCCCTACGGCTTGCTTTCTGGGCATCCTATGTTGCCTATTTGTTAAATGACCCACTACTTGCCTCGGCCATACCGCATATCGACATTCCTTGCATACGACTACCTCCCACTCGGTCAAATGCTGAAAATGGCTGCTTGCCATTTCTTTCGTTCCGGGCGCGGTGTATGTACGGTTCGACTGTTTGGTGTCGCCTTGCTGATTGCGGGTATGAAACGAATGGGTGACGATTTTTTGCGCTCTCACTTGACGCCCTTCTCTCTAACATATATATTTTCACATTTTTCATCCTGTCCTTGGGAAAATTGTTTGTTTGTAACAATACTAATCTCCACTGCTGCGCCTCGGGTGGTGTGACACTTCTCATTGGTACGCTCGTCTGATCCCTGCATTCTACGACTGTGTTTACCTCGATTCCGACGACGATAACTCGACGATTATACAACTTATGGCGGTGCTTGCAACACAAAACTTACTTACATTGATGTGTACTACAACATATCAAAATTTGGGCGAAATTGGTGTTACTCCAAATGAATCCAACGGGCCTGAATCCAATGGGCCCTCTGCTGGCGTAACCCTAACGAAATTTGTATGCGGGCTGAATCCAATGCGTACGCGTTGGATTCGACATTTTTGGATTGACCTCGACTTCCTACTTAATACCAAGCAATATCGTCGCGCCGGTCGAGCACTCGCTGCTATACGCGTGACCCTCGGCGCGATATATACGGAACGAATACAACTCGACGAGGACTTAGTTAGTACTGAGCTGGTCGAAAGCTTGGACGAACCGACTCTATGTGACTTAACCCTATCTTATGGTATTAACTAGGTAGCTATCTCGTTGCCTTATATCCGAGGACGGACCGACATTGTCGTGACCTAAGGATGTCGGGGGTTACATTTATTAGAATGTAGGTCCTCTTATAGCGTTTCTGGTAGATTCTAGATACTGTCTGCTAGACAGGCAGATAGACGACACTTACTAAAGCTGTTGTTAGTGGACTCTAGACAGCTTGGGTGGGTGACGATATTGCTAGTGGACTCCAGATATTGTGGCCGATTGCTAGTGGATTCTAGTTCTGTCTCGCCTATTCGCATTCCTTATAGATGCTCCTAGAGGTGAGCGCAGCTATCCTCTCAGGGTGGTACCTTATAGCGTCTAGTCATATGATCCTTCGCATACCTGATATAGGTTTGCTATTCTAAAGTGAGGTCCTCTTTAGGCAGCGTTGTGGACTTAATACTCCTATTGCAGGACTCACTCACACTCGGCTAGCTGTGGCCGCATAATAGGATAGGAGAGTCGGCGTATGTGCTAAATACATTCGACCTGTTATCACGAGGCGTGCACATTCTCCTAGAAGTGAGGTGTCGACTGGGTCAAGGGAGGCGAACGTGCCCTGGATTGGATAGTATTAGCTCCTGATCGAACCGACGGGAACTCGAGCCTTACACTTGAGATAACTATGTCGCCTGGCGGCGTTAAATACAGGTTCTATTAGTTAGGATTGTCTTGCGTAGATTCGTTAAGGCTCTTTGCTAAAGAAGATATCATTCGTGCCACTATAGGTATAGGTAGTTAGCTACTACTTGATCGAATGATGTCTGATCTAGATAAGGGAGTGAAACCTGATAGCAGGATACTGGCTAGCGCTGTCTGTCCATAGGGCGTGTATCTGGTGGGTGTATTATCAGGAAGGACTATAGGAATTATCGATAGGATTGTTAGATGCCTGCGAAGGCTATACGTGATCTATCCTCTGCTGGCATAATGGCATATAAAAGGGGAATAGTTCATCCGGTACCCAGCCCGATCCGACTGACTTAGTCGGTTAGAGGGAGAAATGCATGGATTTGCCTCTCCTCTCTGCAGTCTGACCTTTAATGTATGTAGCTTATCTTTGCCGCCATCTGCTAGGCTGCATTCCGATATTCTAAATTGAACCCCTAACCCTAACCCTAAAACCATTTCATCTCCCATTTCATCTCCCATTTCATCTCCTATTTCATCTCCCATTTCATCTCCTATTTCATCTTCTATTTCATCTCCTATTTCATCTTCTATTTTATCTTCTATTTCATCTCCTATTTCATCTCCTATTTCATCTCCTATTTCATCTCCTATTCTATCTTCTATTTTCTTTCCTAATATCTTAATCTTTATTCCTAAACTCTATTCTAATCTTCTCTTCTTTCTTATTTACTTCTATTCTCTTACTTACTAATTTACTCCTATTTATTTAATATCTTCTTCACTATAAATCTATTTATACTTCTTTTTATATCCTACCCTACTTTCTTTCTAATATTCATCTTTCTTCTTTTCTCCATTCTAATCTATTCTCTACCTATATCTCTTTTATTTCTTCTATTATCATTATTTTTCTTTCTTCTTTCTTTCTTTCTTCTTTCTTTCTTCCTTTTTACTCTCTACTCTATCTTCTATTTTACTTCCTATCTTATCTCTAACCTTATCCTCTATTCTATTCTCTACTTTATCTCTACTATCTTTTTAAACCTCTTCCTTATACTAATCCTTTCTAATTCTACTATTATCTTTTCTTTTCTTTTTTTCTTAATACTAAATTCTCTTCTTCTACTTTCTCTATATTCTATTTCTCTAAATCTTTCCTTTCCTTCTTTAATAATTTAAATCCCTCTTTCCTCTATATCTTTCTTTTTAAAAAAATTATTTAATTAATCTATATTCTATAATCCTCATTTATTTTCTCTCTTCTCTACTTTCTCTTTCTTAATTCTTTTTCTTTTAATTCTTATTCTTTCTTTCTAATCTTTCTTTCTAATCTTTCTTTCTAATCTTTCTCTTCTTTTTCTCTCTTTTCTCTCTTACCCTTAATTCTATTTCTCTTTTTATTTCTTCTTATATTAACTACTTCTAATTCTTATACCTCTTCTCTTTCTTTCTATATTCTACTCTCTTTCTTTCTTATTTTATTTAAATCTACTAATTCTAATTATATCTCTCCTAACTATTCCTAATAAATTATTTTCTTTTCAGTTCCTTTTCTTTTATACTAATTCTCCTTCTAAATTCTTTTTCTATTTTCTTTTTTCTTTTCCTTAATTTAATTCTAAATGTCTCTTTATATCTACTTATACTAATCAATACTATTTAGATTTAATAATCTTCTACTTTTTTGATATCTTATATTAGATATCTCTTTTATTCCTAATCCTCTTCTTCTCTATTTTCTATTATATATTTATCTTACTTATATCCTCTATTTCTTCTAACTTGGTTTCTATCTATATATTCTTCTTTTCTTATTTCTAATCTTACTCTACTCTTATTTCTACTTTTATTCTAACTCTTTATTTATATTTATACATTACTCTCTTTTATTTTTATCTTAGTATTTACTCGTTTTATCTTCCTTGCTAACTAAACTACTCTTAGGCCTTCTCTTTGTTTTTTACTCTTTCCTCTTTACTTTCCTTCCTTAATCCTACTACTATCTTTAATCTACTTTTCCTATCTGTCTGACTTTACTTTTACTAAGATAAAGAGAATAAAGAAATTAGGATCTTTAGAGAATAGTTATAGTTAGAGACTCTATATGTAATTATAAGGCTATCTATTATACCTAGTAATAGTAAGTAAAATACTAGAGCTTACTATGATATCTAATAGTAGGAGGGATGATTACAGAGTACGTATAATTCTGCTAAATAATAAATCCTATAACAGTAGTAGGTATAATAATAGAGCTTGTAATCCTGCTTGACAATAGCAGGCACAATCATAGAGCTTGTAATCCTGCTTGACAATAGCAGGCACAATCACAGAGCTTGCAATCCTGCTTCACAACAGCAGGCACAAGCTTGACAATAGCAGGCACAATCACAGAGCTTACAATCCTGCTTCACAACAGCAGGCACAAGCTTGACAATAGCAGGCACAATCACAGAGCTTGCAATCCTGCTTCACAACAGCAGGCACAAGCTTGACAATAGCAGGCACAATCATAGAGCTTGTAATCCTGCTTGACAATAGCAGGCACAATCACAGAGTTTGCAATCCTGCTTAGCAACAGCAGGCACAATCACAGAGCTTGCAATCCTGCTTCACAACAGCAGGCACAAGCTTAACAATAGCAGGCACAATCACAGAACTTGTAATCCTACTTGACAATAGCAGGCACAAGCTTGACAATAGCAGGCACAATTGCAGAGCTTGCAGTCCTGCTTGACAATAGCAGGCACAATCACAGAGCTTGCTATTCTCCCTGACAATAGTAGGCATAGTAACAGAGCTTGCTTCACAATAGCAGGCATAACAATAGTAAGTAGCTCTCTCTATGCAGCATCATTCTATATAAGCATCCTCTTCTTCTCCTTTTTCCTTCTCCCTCTCCTTTACAACCACCACAACCACCACAACCACTACAACCACCACAACCACCACAACCACCACAACCACCACAACCACCACAACCACCACAACCACCACAACCACCACAACCACTACAACCACTACAACCAACACAACCAACACAACCAACACAACCAACACAACCACAATCATGGCTCCCAAGCAGATTGACTATGAGCTCAGCATGCATGCCTACAGGACTGGAGGTCATCAAGCTAGGCAGAAGGTGCTTGAGCTGAAAGATGAGTTGAAGGAGTTCCACAACCAGGTTGGCAGTCAGGTGAAGGAGAGTGAGAAGGGGTGCTTTGGAGGGGCCTTCAATGCATGGCTGAGGGCTGGAGCACCTGAGGGTGTCTGCACTGTCCAGCATATAGCAATGATTGAGGGTTTTGCTATTTCTGAGATTGAGAGATTGATCAGTACAGAGGTGGTGGATGGCGAGCCTGATGTGATGGGTGGGCAGGCTGTGGAGGAGTTTAGAGGCTTCAAGATTAGGCTTGGGGAGGCTCAGTTGAGCCGTGCAGAGCAGGAGGCTGGGATGGAGTGGTGCCTTGAGCACAAGCAAGGTGGTGAGGCTAAGTATGAGGAGTAGAATTATAAGAAAGGAGATATGAGATAAAACTTATTCTCATTCTTCTAACCTCTTTTTCTTCCTACCTACCTAAGTATCTACTACTGCTCTACTATCTTGGATATTTACTACTTACTAATTATTCTTACTCCTCTAGTTTGCTCTATATATTATAGTCTGCTCTAACTAGTAGTATATAATAGTGATTATAATTTAGTCTTCTTTTATCTCCTCTATAATATTCTTCTATTCTTTAAGTTCTTCTTTTATATACCTTAGACTACTTATATAGTATTCATCTTACCCTCCTCGCGACGTTATAATAGATTCTAGAGATCTGGTCAGACTTCAGGGTAACTTTATAGAAAACAGAAGGTTGTTACTATTCGAATCTATATAGATCGTAGAGCCAAAGCCGTAACTCGTACTGCTTGTATGGTAGTAATACCTCTGAATCGACTCTCTTCCCTGAGCCAGTTGAAATAGTCTTCGATGTTGTCGAACAGTCGATTAAATTGCTCTTATAGCCATTTTGGCCCTTCGACGCTCTCAAACACTCTGAAGCAGAGTGGTAACACGATGTCTCTATACTCGCAATCCCTACCACCTTTGTTCCCTTGCTCTGCTTGTTGACAGATTGACTGCAGGTTGAGACACCAGAAGCAGCTCGTATATGGTTGTAGCTATTTCCGCCCTCTTCTTTCGTGCCGCTGTCTGGCTCTGCTTCTTTCTTCGAAGACCTCGAATCGGCATAGACATGTCGAGAAGTCATGGTCCCAGCTCGATTTGACTGCTCTGCAGAGCAAACATGTACCTTTTACGCTCGCTAGATCGAGACAGTACTGCGCCAGCTCTGTATGAGCCTGAAGCCGCTCTTGCTAGATGAGTTGGAGCCCGGTATGTGCAATGTCCTGCTCGACCTTTTCGACTGGATCTATCGCATCTTGGTGGGCCACCCTACATACATCGCATAGCACGTCTTCTGGCATGCACCATCTTCGATCCTGGACAATGTCTAAGTAATCACTTAAAGACGTCCGGTAGCATTGCCTACCTTGTAGGTACTGGTGCACTGCTTGCTTGTCCCGACGTTTTCGCAGTGTAAGATCGTCTCTGTAGTTGTCTGTCTGATGTGGATAAACTCGCGGTCTGTCTGTTACCTGAGGCTGCCAGGTAGCTGGTAGCAATACCATCGAATATGCACGCTTCCCATCCCGCCCTGCACGGCCAGACTCCTAGGCGAAGATTACTAGAGACTCTGGCTCGTCTATGTTTATAACGAGTCGGACGTGTGGATAGTCGAACCCTTCGGCCAGAGCTGTAGTTGCTACAATATAAGGCATATTAATAGTCTGAGTCCAACGATCGAGTATTTGCTTCTTCTTAACCAGTGTTCCACTCTCTGCAGTGTACGAGCTGCAACCGAGCAGCTCTGCTAGATCATCCGCATCCTTGCATGTCCGAACGTACAGAATGATTTTGTCGTAGGCGTGGTCGAAGAAGCCTGAGTCAGTCCATGCCTCTTTGGCCTCAGCTGCAGCCTGCTTAAGGAGCGTTCCGGCGCGAGCGTCTATCTTACATACCATATAAAAGATGTTCGGTCGATTACTTGGTGCTCTGATCACTATAGGATGGTAGAGGTAATTTCTTTCTTCGAACTCTGCTCGCATAGACAGCAGAAGAGTGGCCATAAGATAGACAAATTGAGTCCTGAGGCTCCGGATAGCTATAAGCTCGATAATGCTGGGTCGATATTCGGCAGCAACCACGGTCAGGTGACATTCGTTAACAACAATCCGATCGAGCTTCTGCTCTGCTATCAACCTGCGGGCGTACTTTATGAAGTCCTTCGAAGAGACGGCCTCCGCGCTGACTAGTATCAGTGCTGCCTCGCGACTCTCGCCTGGCTGCCACTCTAGATGATCGATCTTCATCTCTCTTACACGCCGGAGCATGTCTCTATAGAGTGAGACGAGCGGTACGATGAGTATCGTTACTCTAGCGCCAGGTAGGGTATATAGAAGCATGAAAAGTAAGCTTTTACCAGCTCCTGTTGGAAGGATAGCAACAACCTGCTCCGTCTAGGACATGATTGTGGTGAGGGCTTTCTCCTGCTCGCAGGACTTCTAGCCTGCTTCTTTGTCACCATACAGCTTCTTTAATCCCCCGAGGAGGGCTTCGCTCGACCAAGGCTTGCGAGGACAGTAGATCCCCTTAGCTACTCTCTTCGTCAGACGAGACTCTTGTTCGATCCTCCCGCGTTTCTTTTGCTTAAGGACTGTTTCTACGCCCCAGAAGTCCTGCCATAGTGTAGAGGCCTGTAATCCCATCCGGACCTTACCATCCCACAAGTTGCTAAATACCGCTCCTGCCTGGTTGGCATAGGCTCGGTTCACTGTTCGTGTCTTATGGTTTCGCTAGTCAGTTATGCTTCGAATGATCGGGTCTATCTCTTCTGCGTCTTCATCGCTATCATTAGGGTCGAAGCACTCGATCTGACTAGCGAATTTCGTCTTAACAATCGCTACTGTGATCTGCCTCCAATTAGCGACGTGAAGCCGGGGCACACATGCTCGGATGCTCGCCTCTTCTAGGTAGCGACTTAGGTGACCCTCTGGCCATACCTTACTATCCTTCTCCCAGAGGTACAGAGAAAGCAATGCCTTTAGCGATGCTTGTCGTAGGAACCTCTCTCGCAGTGGCAGAACGTAGACGATGTAGTCTAGAAGTAGCTCGGCAATTGGGTCAGCAAGAAACCGAACATTCTCCTTATAGTTTCCTGTTTGCTGCTGGCCTTTATGGTACTGGACGTGTACCATCACACGATCGAAGCGTATGATGATTGAACGACGCCGCTGCGTGTTGCGATATGTCATCGAGAAGAACTCGCTCTCTCGTACGGGCTGTCCACCACTGATATGTATAAGGACGCTCAGCCGCTTTAAGAACTCCTGTACTGTAGCCTCGTAACCAGCCATCGCGCTCTCCCTCCATGCCCATCCGCCGGACGACTGGCTGTTCTTGACAAGGAAGATTCGACTCAATTGGTCGGATCGTTCGATTGCTTTCGTTAATGCCTGCTCTGTGCCATCGAGGCTCACCACGTTGTCTCTGTGTTGAGTGAAGTTCCAACAGATAGTGTCGACATTAACACTGTCTTTAAGAAAGCGAGGACTCATTCGGCGAAGGTTCTTAAGACCTAACATCATATCGTCGTAGAGTAATTGACAACATCCCTGGTACTCAGATGCGAGCAGAGACAGTATCTGATCCATATGTAGCTCCGTATCCTCGTAAGTCAAGACCTGCTCACTCTCATCCCAAGATGCCTCATGAGTACCGACGCTCGCACCCGATACTCTGAACAGTAACAGGCGCCACCTAAGTATCTCTCCCATCGGCGTCTCTACAGTCTGCTGGAGATACTGGTCGCAGTAGGCTTTCACGAGTTTGAGCGTCTTGCCACAGCCTTGCTGCTCTTTCAGGGCGCTGTTGTAGAACACTAACAGTTGCACAATCCAGACGATGGCTGAGAGGCTACTGTTGAAGTTACCAGGCTCTATCCAGCTTCGTGTCGACGGTTTAATGCTTAGCATAGCGCAAAAACTCAAGAGTGGCGACTCGTATCGGCGGGCGCCTGTCGTGTGGCAGATGAGGAGCATCTATAGCTTGAGAAGTCGATCCTTTATTTTCTTTCGCTCCTCTTCGTCAGCTTCCTCTTTATTCTCTTCATTAGGGCTTATCTGCCTTTGCTGGGCGATCTGGTGTATATCCCGCCATACTGCCAACTGCTCGTCTGTCGCCTCGATAATATCTTCTGGCCTCTGGATATCATCGTCGTCTTCAGCCACTGCACTAAAATAGTACTCATCAGGAGCGACGACTCTGCTGAAGTACGACACGAACCGGAGCGCTATCCCGAAGTATGTAGCGAGGCTCTTTGGTCCTTTGTAAGGATCGAACAGTCTGGTTTTTCCTGTAAGGTCGACTTGCGAAGGCTGGAAGCGGCTGAGGACGACTCGGCATTGGTAAGTCAGCATGCATTCGGGTCCGTCAAAACACAGCCTATGGGCATCTTTCAAGAGTGACTCCATTGCATCAATGATTGTGCGGAGCTCACTCTCGTCTCTAAGGCGAGGAACAGCAATTGCTGTTCGAATCTCGTCCTTTCTAAGACTGTGTATATGATCAGCAATGCCCGTCTCCCTCAACCAAGGCACTATAGCAGAGACATGCTTATCGAACCCGTGCACTCGATTGGCGTCCTCAGCAGCATCTCGTGCTGCCGCTTGAATATCATTTTCTTGTGCTAGAAAAAAGTCGTGCTTTCCAGATGCTTGTTTCTCGAGATTTGCTAGCACGTTTTGACGAGCGACCTCGAAGTAGTGCTGCCAAACCCCCACTCTGAAAAATCGCTGGCAAGCATGGTTCTCCGTCCAGATTTTATTCTTTGCGTGAATTTGTTTGGATCGGGCATCGCCACCGCGCTTCTGCGAGTTTACCCAGCTATGCTTTTGTTCGCAATGCTCTCATATCCCTCGCGGGGTTCGACAGATATATAAACAAGGCGCACCCTGAGAGTCTATGCTGCTACATCTGAGACCATCGAAGTACACAGGCAGATTTGCAACAGGTGGATCGTTTGGTGAAGGGTAGATAACATCCGAAGGCACTCTGGCGAGAATGGAGAGTTCATCTACTGCTGAAATGATAGCGCGACGCTGTTGTAATGTCAGGCGTTTATGATGTGTCCGAAGATGCTTGCTTAGATGCGTAGGAACCACAGCATACTGACAACTCGTACAGATCAAGATGCGGGATCGTGAATCGACTGTAAAAAGACGATAGAATTCGTCCATCACGAAGCAGAACATAAAAATGCAGACAAAGCCTTTAGGACTACGAAAAAATTGTACTGGCATACTACTTTATAAAATGAATGATAGGCCTGCATAACTAGGTTTGTTTCGCTTTTATTATGGTTGCGCCTGCTACTTCGATCAATTGGTGAAGTGTTCTGTAGCCCTAACGCTAGATCAGTGTGCTTTGTGGGGAATAACCCTTGTATAAGCAGCGCCTCACTACCCCTAACACCAAGATGTCGCGACTAATAAAGACAGCTATATAGGATGAATGTAGCTGTAAATTGGCATGCAAAGCGTTCTGATTTTTCTGTAGTCACCTACTGAATTTCAAGGAATTTGATAGACATTAAAGCAAAGGAATCATGGTCAACGTGAGCAAAGGAATCATAGTCATTTCCGAAATTCTTAGGGTTACGTCTCACCTAAATTCAAAGGAATCATGGTCATTCCTTTGTCTTCTAGTAGTAGAATACACTCCGCTCTTAAGAGCTTGTCTTAGGGGGATCAGTCTCCTTACTAATATC
>JALDQA010000026.1:0-20767 GCA_023634325.1 Cladosporium cucumerinum
TGGTATCTGGTCACAAACACTACCATCCCGTCTTCGATGAACAAATTGCGATGGCCACCTTGAACGGTATTACGGTGCCGGACGCTCAATATCTCCGGGCCACGCGCCGGCTGGCCTCCCGTCATGTGCATCAATACTAACAACTTGCCGCGGAATGCTGCAACCTGCCGTAACCAATTCCGCATCCGTTCACGATCGATCCCACTCGCCGTCCCTGCTCGAACGAACCGCTGGCGTAAATCCGGCCGACTTCCGATTCTCTCGTGCAACCAACTCTGCCCGTCGACCGGCAACCGGGACCGTTGATCGCGGATGAAACTCCAACCTGCCTCGTCGTTGCTTGGGTCGTCGTACAAATGCTGCCATGGCACGGCCGGGATGCCTCCTTCATCGGTCGCGAACATCAAATCTTCTAATAATGCTCGACGGGTGGCTTGGTGCAATCCCCCGACCATGCCACGAAACTCCGCCATGTTGAACTTCACCGCTTTGTACTCTAACGTGTCGCCGTCTCGCCAATTGACGTGACCTGCCGATGTCGTGTTGAAATCGATCTTCATCCCATAACCCCGTAAATCCAACATCCACTGCATCGGGCTACCGCACCCTCGTACCATAAATCCGTCCATCATCTTCCGTACCCATTCAAAACTGCTCTTACCAACTTTCCGTCTGCCTTCGCCTCTATCGGTTTGCGTCCCTTCACTCTCGTACCCGCTGTCTTCGAACTCACACGGGCTGCGACCCGGGCTGAACTCATCGCACTCGCCTGTTGTTGGCTGCGTTAATCGTTCGGCTTGCTGCACGATCATGAAATGGGCTACCTTGGTCACCGCCGACAAAATCGATGGATACGTATCGGCACCTCGAAACCCTCGACCGCTCGGGTTGACACCCAACGCTGCCAACCCGCAAACCAACGCCATGTCGTACTCGCGATTGTGAATCGTCTGGTTCAATAACTCGATGCAAAACGACAAACACGCCTGCTGTATCTCGGTCATCGCTGGTTTCCCCTCCTCACCTTCTGCTTCGCTATCGGTGTTCGTACTGTCGCTCTCGGTGTCACTCGATTCATCTGCTTCTTTCACCGTCGATCTTGCAACTGCCATCATCTGCGCAAACGCCCGGTCCTGCCTACGGTTGAACTTGTACGACGGGCTCTTCCACGAATGGACTCGTCTCGTGCGTACGAAAAACGTCACGATCTGCTGCCAATATCGACCTTGCCTCCTGATCTCGTCCCGATTTTGGTATGGTTCCAACGGACGGTAAACGTTCTGGTGCGCTTCCGTACGGATCGCCTCGAACCGTAACATGACTCCGCTGCGGGATACCGCGTCCTGGCTGGCCGACGCCAACTCGCCTATCGCCTCCCAAATCGCTGCTGCTGCTCGCTCATTATCGTTCGCTTCGTTTTCGCCTTCGGCTATCTCTTCATCGACGGTGGGTTCTCTTAAACATCGTAAAATGTCTTTGCGGTCGCAACCCTCTAAATACGGGATCCATCCTGTCCGTCTCAACCACGGATTGACCTCGTCTGTCTGGCCCGGCCGTATCGTTTCGTCTGATCGGATCTTGTCGTAATGCTGCGATGCCTGCTCCCACGCCTGCGACCAAACATCTTCTTCCTTACTTTGTCTGATGCTTCCTTCCCTTCGCTCTTCGCTGGATCGTACCTCGAAATATTGCGAATGCTCTTTTTGTACGAAAAATCGCTGGCATTGTACCTGTCGGCAATTCTGCAATATTTGACGGTCGATGTCTTCTTTCTTCAACATGCCTGACCCGCCTCGCTTTTGACCGACCGAATGTCCATGCGTCTTCCGCCAATGTTCTTTGATGACATCCATGTTGCGGCAAACGTACGCACATTGCCCTTCATCCAACTCGCATTTTACACCGTCCGTGTACACGGGCAAACCTTCCACGGCTTCTTCGACATATTCGGGTATTTTAAATTCGCCGGAAAATTGTGCGATACCATGCCATTGCTCGATCTCGTCCGAAATCCCTACGGCTTGCTTTCTGGGCATCCTATGTTGCCTATTTGTTAAATGACCCACTACTTGCCTCGGCCATACCGCATATCGACATTCCTTGCATACGACTACCTCCCACTCGGTCAAATGCTGAAAATGGCTGCTTGCCATTTCTTTCGTTCCGGGCGCGGTGTATGTACGGTTCGACTGTTTGGTGTCGCCTTGCTGATTGCGGGTATGAAACGAATGGGTGACGATTTTTTGCGCTCTCACTTGACGCCCTTCTCTCTAACATATATATTTTCACATTTTTCATCCTGTCCTTGGGAAAATTGTTTGTTTGTAACAATACTAATCTCCACTGCTGCGCCTCGGGTGGTGTGACACTTCTCATTGGTACGCTCGTCTGATCCCTGCATTCTACGACTGTGTTTACCTCGATTCCGACGACGATAACTCGACGATTATACAACTTATGGCGGTGCTTGCAACACAAAACTTACTTACATTGATGTGTACTACAACATATCAAAATTTGGGCGAAATTGGTGTTACTCCAAATGAATCCAACGGGCCTGAATCCAATGGGCCCTCTGCTGGCGTAACCCTAACGAAATTTGTATGCGGGCTGAATCCAATGCGTACGCGTTGGATTCGACATTTTTGGATTGCTTTACTCTCCTTTTATTCCTAATCTTACTTCTACTATTCTATACCTTATATATACCTGTTTACTAACTTACTAAACTATAAATCTATACTCGCTTTCAATTCGATTAATTAATTCTTAATCTATATCTTTCTTGCCTCCTATTACTTAATATTGTTTAACGTTATACTAATGCGTTGAATCCGACCTAAATCGGTTTCCCTGATTTCTTTTGTTTCTGTTATCTCGATCCTAATACTGACACTCGATAACTTTACTACCTACCTGTCTTCTTGTTGTTTGCATAATCTCTATACTATCATTATCCCTCCTCTACCCTACCTGTTAACCATATGAATGCATGTACTAACTCGCTACCACCCTCCCGTCCTACCGCCTCCGATCCTAAAACCTTTATCGTCCCTTCTACTTGCTCGATGTTTGCTCCGCGTCGCACCATTCGCCTCTGCCATTCTTCCCATACTCCTGGGTATCCATGCTTAATGCCAACCACGACCCCTATCAATACTCCGAAATACTGGCAATCCGTGTGCTCTCCTGCTGGCACTCGTCCGTCTGCGCTCCATCGCTGACATACGACCTTCGGTACGCCGCACTTGTAACAAACCACGTTCGCCGCGTACCTGATCCATCTCTGCATCTTACGACGCTCCTCCTCTGCCTGCTGACTGTGTTCTTGCCTGCATCGACTGATGCTATGTGTACTCGTCTGATTTCGGCTTCGACACATCACACAAATCCCTTTCCATCTTTCTAATCGCTGCAACAATTCCTCATGCCATGTCGCTTGCCTTTGCACTTGCCCAATGCGCCGGGCCTGCGGCACTGATCTTTGTCGTGCCTGCTCTGCCACCTCCCTCCTGATACGTCTCTCTTCCTCATCTATTGCCCCTGCCTCTACTACTGCTTGCACCGCTTCATACGATCCCGGTCGCTGACTTTTCCCCTGTTCTTGACACCAATCGCACCACGACTCGTCTGCTCTGCAACGCTGCCGTGTGCGATCGCCGTCCAAATATCCGTCGATGTCGATCCTTCTACACTGTCGGCGCTCGCGATCGACGTACCGCTTCACCCTGTCGTCTCCTAATCCTAAACCACCTCGGATGATGATCGCACGGCTCATTAATCCATCCCTTCCCGCCCTCCCGCTACCTTGACCGTAATCCCTCATATTGCGCGGCTCGTCCATATGCACGATCAACCGAATGCCTGCGATGTCGATCCCCATATTGAACGACCCACTCGCAACGACCACCTGGATCTGCCCTGTCCGGAACTCCTCCAACACCTCTTCCTTCCTCTCCTCTGTCATGTCTGCGTGAAACGGCTCGCATGGGAATAATCCGGCTTCGACGATCGCACTGATCTCGGGCTTGCTCTCACACATCACGACCACCTTACCATCCGGCTGGGTCTCGTCCCGTAGCGTGCTCGCCACTAACCCGGCCAAACACTCTATCCGTTTTGACATTTCTGCTGGTCCGTCGACAACGCTATACTCGATATTTTTCCGCACCGTCGACGCACGTATCAATCGCACTTCCGCTCGGCGCCAGTACATCCTATCGAACAACGTCTGCTCTTCGGTCGGCGGCAATGTCGCCGTCAATAACAACATCTGCGTCTCTGCGAACGCCAATTTGCCCAATTGTTGCAACTCTTGTCGGAAATCCCATCGGTCGTTCAAAATGACATGGCACTCATCGATAACGACTCGATCCAATCGTTGCGTCTGTCTCACGCGACTGATGAACGTACCAAATGCCGGCGACACTGCCTTCTCTGGTGTCACCAACACGATCGATGCCCCGTCTACCGCATGTCCGTGTTCCCACACCGCGCAACGGATGTTCACCTCGCGGCACCGAACCACCATATCTGCACGCAACGCTTTCAACGGCACGACCACGATTGTCACCCCTCCTACTTGTACGAACGCCGGTAACATAAACAACACGCTCTTGCCCGATCCCGTCGGCATAACGACGACGATCGGGCTCTCGCCTTGCTGGATCGCATGCATTGCGTCGCCCTGTACGCTACGCATCGTCACTTTCTTACGCATCATCCACTGTAATTCGGCTACGGCATCCATGCGCCGTAATGCTACTTGTCGTTCCGTCCTTGCTTCTTCGGCTTCGTCCTCGAACGGGCAACGCTTACGCTTTAATCCTTCTTTCTTCGCCTGCTCGGTCGACTGGAACCCCAAAAAACGGTGCCAATCCACACTGATTGCTCGAAATTGCTGTCTTCGGCTTGCTGTCGCACCTGCCAACTCCTGCGCATCTCTTGCGTATACGGCTCCGGCGACGTGTGGGGAATGCGTTGCCTGCTCGTCCGCTATCTCACCTGACGCGTCGTCCTGCAACCAATCGCCGTCGTCGTGCTGCTCGTCTGTTGTACTCTCCACCCCCTTACGAATCCATCGCCGGCTGATCGCAATGGCGATCTGGCGGTATCCTGCTACGTTGATCGACTGCCCTAAACCTGCCTCGCTCACCCGCTGTAACTCGTGCTTCATGCGTTCCGTCGTCCATTTTCGACCATCGGCGTCCGCCGGCCACAAATGATCGGATATTGTTTCCTGCTGCCACACCATCGCTTGCATCCGCTGGACGAACGGCAAAACCAACCACAAATACCACACCACCAACTCGCCCACCTCTCGCGGCAAATATCGATGGATGATCTTGACGTCACCTTTGACCTCGTAACCTTTATGGTATCTGGTCACAAACACTACCATCCCGTCTTCGATGAACAAATTGCGATGGCCACCTTGAACGGTATTACGGTGCCGGACGCTCAATATCTCCGGGCCACGCGCCGGCTGGCCTCCCGTCATGTGCATCAATACTAACAACTTGCCGCGGAATGCTGCAACCTGCCGTAACCAATTCCGCATCCGTTCACGATCGATCCCACTCGCCGTCCCTGCTCGAACGAACCGCTGGCGTAAATCCGGCCGACTTCCGATTCTCTCGTGCAACCAACTCTGCCCGTCGACCGGCAACCGGGACCGTTGATCGCGGATGAAACTCCAACCTGCCTCGTCGTTGCTTGGGTCGTCGTACAAATGCTGCCATGGCACGGCCGGGATGCCTCCTTCATCGGTCGCGAACATCAAATCTTCTAATAATGCTCGACGGGTGGCTTGGTGCAATCCCCCGACCATGCCACGAAACTCCGCCATGTTGAACTTCACCGCTTTGTACTCTAACGTGTCGCCGTCTCGCCAATTGACGTGACCTGCCGATGTCGTGTTGAAATCGATCTTCATCCCATAACCCCGTAAATCCAACATCCACTGCATCGGGCTACCGCACCCTCGTACCATAAATCCGTCCATCATCTTCCGTACCCATTCAAAACTGCTCTTACCAACTTTCCGTCTGCCTTCGCCTCTATCGGTTTGCGTCCCTTCACTCTCGTACCCGCTGTCTTCGAACTCACACGGGCTGCGACCCGGGCTGAACTCATCGCACTCGCCTGTTGTTGGCTGCGTTAATCGTTCGGCTTGCTGCACGATCATGAAATGGGCTACCTTGGTCACCGCCGACAAAATCGATGGATACGTATCGGCACCTCGAAACCCTCGACCGCTCGGGTTGACACCCAACGCTGCCAACCCGCAAACCAACGCCATGTCGTACTCGCGATTGTGAATCGTCTGGTTCAATAACTCGATGCAAAACGACAAACACGCCTGCTGTATCTCGGTCATCGCTGGTTTCCCCTCCTCACCTTCTGCTTCGCTATCGGTGTTCGTACTGTCGCTCTCGGTGTCACTCGATTCATCTGCTTCTTTCACCGTCGATCTTGCAACTGCCATCATCTGCGCAAACGCCCGGTCCTGCCTACGGTTGAACTTGTACGACGGGCTCTTCCACGAATGGACTCGTCTCGTGCGTACGAAAAACGTCACGATCTGCTGCCAATATCGACCTTGCCTCCTGATCTCGTCCCGATTTTGGTATGGTTCCAACGGACGGTAAACGTTCTGGTGCGCTTCCGTACGGATCGCCTCGAACCGTAACATGACTCCGCTGCGGGATACCGCGTCCTGGCTGGCCGACGCCAACTCGCCTATCGCCTCCCAAATCGCTGCTGCTGCTCGCTCATTATCGTTCGCTTCGTTTTCGCCTTCGGCTATCTCTTCATCGACGGTGGGTTCTCTTAAACATCGTAAAATGTCTTTGCGGTCGCAACCCTCTAAATACGGGATCCATCCTGTCCGTCTCAACCACGGATTGACCTCGTCTGTCTGGCCCGGCCGTATCGTTTCGTCTGATCGGATCTTGTCGTAATGCTGCGATGCCTGCTCCCACGCCTGCGACCAAACATCTTCTTCCTTACTTTGTCTGATGCTTCCTTCCCTTCGCTCTTCGCTGGATCGTACCTCGAAATATTGCGAATGCTCTTTTTGTACGAAAAATCGCTGGCATTGTACCTGTCGGCAATTCTGCAATATTTGACGGTCGATGTCTTCTTTCTTCAACATGCCTGACCCGCCTCGCTTTTGACCGACCGAATGTCCATGCGTCTTCCGCCAATGTTCTTTGATGACATCCATGTTGCGGCAAACGTACGCACATTGCCCTTCATCCAACTCGCATTTTACACCGTCCGTGTACACGGGCAAACCTTCCACGGCTTCTTCGACATATTCGGGTATTTTAAATTCGCCGGAAAATTGTGCGATACCATGCCATTGCTCGATCTCGTCCGAAATCCCTACGGCTTGCTTTCTGGGCATCCTATGTTGCCTATTTGTTAAATGACCCACTACTTGCCTCGGCCATACCGCATATCGACATTCCTTGCATACGACTACCTCCCACTCGGTCAAATGCTGAAAATGGCTGCTTGCCATTTCTTTCGTTCCGGGCGCGGTGTATGTACGGTTCGACTGTTTGGTGTCGCCTTGCTGATTGCGGGTATGAAACGAATGGGTGACGATTTTTTGCGCTCTCACTTGACGCCCTTCTCTCTAACATATATATTTTCACATTTTTCATCCTGTCCTTGGGAAAATTGTTTGTTTGTAACAATACTAATCTCCACTGCTGCGCCTCGGGTGGTGTGACACTTCTCATTGGTACGCTCGTCTGATCCCTGCATTCTACGACTGTGTTTACCTCGATTCCGACGACGATAACTCGACGATTATACAACTTATGGCGGTGCTTGCAACACAAAACTTACTTACATTGATGTGTACTACAACATATCAAAATTTGGGCGAAATTGGTGTTACTCCAAATGAATCCAACGGGCCTGAATCCAATGGGCCCTCTGCTGGCGTAACCCTAACGAAATTTGTATGCGGGCTGAATCCAATGCGTACGCGTTGGATTCGACATTTTTGGATTGTTTACTAACTTACTAAACTATAAATCTATACTCGCTTTCAATTCGATTAATTAATTCTTAATCTATATCTTTCTTGCCTCCTATTACTTAATATTGTTTAACGTTATACTAATGCGTTGAATCCGACCTAAATCGGTTTCCCTGATTTCTTTTGTTTCTGTTATCTCGATCCTAATACTGACACTCGATAACTTTACTACCTACCTGTCTTCTTGTTGTTTGCATAATCTCTATACTATCATTATCCCTCCTCTACCCTACCTGTTAACCATATGAATGCATGTACTAACTCGCTACCACCCTCCCGTCCTACCGCCTCCGATCCTAAAACCTTTATCGTCCCTTCTACTTGCTCGATGTTTGCTCCGCGTCGCACCATTCGCCTCTGCCATTCTTCCCATACTCCTGGGTATCCATGCTTAATGCCAACCACGACCCCTATCAATACTCCGAAATACTGGCAATCCGTGTGCTCTCCTGCTGGCACTCGTCCGTCTGCGCTCCATCGCTGACATACGACCTTCGGTACGCCGCACTTGTAACAAACCACGTTCGCCGCGTACCTGATCCATCTCTGCATCTTACGACGCTCCTCCTCTGCCTGCTGACTGTGTTCTTGCCTGCATCGACTGATGCTATGTGTACTCGTCTGATTTCGGCTTCGACACATCACACAAATCCCTTTCCATCTTTCTAATCGCTGCAACAATTCCTCATGCCATGTCGCTTGCCTTTGCACTTGCCCAATGCGCCGGGCCTGCGGCACTGATCTTTGTCGTGCCTGCTCTGCCACCTCCCTCCTGATACGTCTCTCTTCCTCATCTATTGCCCCTGCCTCTACTACTGCTTGCACCGCTTCATACGATCCCGGTCGCTGACTTTTCCCCTGTTCTTGACACCAATCGCACCACGACTCGTCTGCTCTGCAACGCTGCCGTGTGCGATCGCCGTCCAAATATCCGTCGATGTCGATCCTTCTACACTGTCGGCGCTCGCGATCGACGTACCGCTTCACCCTGTCGTCTCCTAATCCTAAACCACCTCGGATGATGATCGCACGGCTCATTAATCCATCCCTTCCCGCCCTCCCGCTACCTTGACCGTAATCCCTCATATTGCGCGGCTCGTCCATATGCACGATCAACCGAATGCCTGCGATGTCGATCCCCATATTGAACGACCCACTCGCAACGACCACCTGGATCTGCCCTGTCCGGAACTCCTCCAACACCTCTTCCTTCCTCTCCTCTGTCATGTCTGCGTGAAACGGCTCGCATGGGAATAATCCGGCTTCGACGATCGCACTGATCTCGGGCTTGCTCTCACACATCACGACCACCTTACCATCCGGCTGGGTCTCGTCCCGTAGCGTGCTCGCCACTAACCCGGCCAAACACTCTATCCGTTTTGACATTTCTGCTGGTCCGTCGACAACGCTATACTCGATATTTTTCCGCACCGTCGACGCACGTATCAATCGCACTTCCGCTCGGCGCCAGTACATCCTATCGAACAACGTCTGCTCTTCGGTCGGCGGCAATGTCGCCGTCAATAACAACATCTGCGTCTCTGCGAACGCCAATTTGCCCAATTGTTGCAACTCTTGTCGGAAATCCCATCGGTCGTTCAAAATGACATGGCACTCATCGATAACGACTCGATCCAATCGTTGCGTCTGTCTCACGCGACTGATGAACGTACCAAATGCCGGCGACACTGCCTTCTCTGGTGTCACCAACACGATCGATGCCCCGTCTACCGCATGTCCGTGTTCCCACACCGCGCAACGGATGTTCACCTCGCGGCACCGAACCACCATATCTGCACGCAACGCTTTCAACGGCACGACCACGATTGTCACCCCTCCTACTTGTACGAACGCCGGTAACATAAACAACACGCTCTTGCCCGATCCCGTCGGCATAACGACGACGATCGGGCTCTCGCCTTGCTGGATCGCATGCATTGCGTCGCCCTGTACGCTACGCATCGTCACTTTCTTACGCATCATCCACTGTAATTCGGCTACGGCATCCATGCGCCGTAATGCTACTTGTCGTTCCGTCCTTGCTTCTTCGGCTTCGTCCTCGAACGGGCAACGCTTACGCTTTAATCCTTCTTTCTTCGCCTGCTCGGTCGACTGGAACCCCAAAAAACGGTGCCAATCCACACTGATTGCTCGAAATTGCTGTCTTCGGCTTGCTGTCGCACCTGCCAACTCCTGCGCATCTCTTGCGTATACGGCTCCGGCGACGTGTGGGGAATGCGTTGCCTGCTCGTCCGCTATCTCACCTGACGCGTCGTCCTGCAACCAATCGCCGTCGTCGTGCTGCTCGTCTGTTGTACTCTCCACCCCCTTACGAATCCATCGCCGGCTGATCGCAATGGCGATCTGGCGGTATCCTGCTACGTTGATCGACTGCCCTAAACCTGCCTCGCTCACCCGCTGTAACTCGTGCTTCATGCGTTCCGTCGTCCATTTTCGACCATCGGCGTCCGCCGGCCACAAATGATCGGATATTGTTTCCTGCTGCCACACCATCGCTTGCATCCGCTGGACGAACGGCAAAACCAACCACAAATACCACACCACCAACTCGCCCACCTCTCGCGGCAAATATCGATGGATGATCTTGACGTCACCTTTGACCTCGTAACCTTTATGGTATCTGGTCACAAACACTACCATCCCGTCTTCGATGAACAAATTGCGATGGCCACCTTGAACGGTATTACGGTGCCGGACGCTCAATATCTCCGGGCCACGCGCCGGCTGGCCTCCCGTCATGTGCATCAATACTAACAACTTGCCGCGGAATGCTGCAACCTGCCGTAACCAATTCCGCATCCGTTCACGATCGATCCCACTCGCCGTCCCTGCTCGAACGAACCGCTGGCGTAAATCCGGCCGACTTCCGATTCTCTCGTGCAACCAACTCTGCCCGTCGACCGGCAACCGGGACCGTTGATCGCGGATGAAACTCCAACCTGCCTCGTCGTTGCTTGGGTCGTCGTACAAATGCTGCCATGGCACGGCCGGGATGCCTCCTTCATCGGTCGCGAACATCAAATCTTCTAATAATGCTCGACGGGTGGCTTGGTGCAATCCCCCGACCATGCCACGAAACTCCGCCATGTTGAACTTCACCGCTTTGTACTCTAACGTGTCGCCGTCTCGCCAATTGACGTGACCTGCCGATGTCGTGTTGAAATCGATCTTCATCCCATAACCCCGTAAATCCAACATCCACTGCATCGGGCTACCGCACCCTCGTACCATAAATCCGTCCATCATCTTCCGTACCCATTCAAAACTGCTCTTACCAACTTTCCGTCTGCCTTCGCCTCTATCGGTTTGCGTCCCTTCACTCTCGTACCCGCTGTCTTCGAACTCACACGGGCTGCGACCCGGGCTGAACTCATCGCACTCGCCTGTTGTTGGCTGCGTTAATCGTTCGGCTTGCTGCACGATCATGAAATGGGCTACCTTGGTCACCGCCGACAAAATCGATGGATACGTATCGGCACCTCGAAACCCTCGACCGCTCGGGTTGACACCCAACGCTGCCAACCCGCAAACCAACGCCATGTCGTACTCGCGATTGTGAATCGTCTGGTTCAATAACTCGATGCAAAACGACAAACACGCCTGCTGTATCTCGGTCATCGCTGGTTTCCCCTCCTCACCTTCTGCTTCGCTATCGGTGTTCGTACTGTCGCTCTCGGTGTCACTCGATTCATCTGCTTCTTTCACCGTCGATCTTGCAACTGCCATCATCTGCGCAAACGCCCGGTCCTGCCTACGGTTGAACTTGTACGACGGGCTCTTCCACGAATGGACTCGTCTCGTGCGTACGAAAAACGTCACGATCTGCTGCCAATATCGACCTTGCCTCCTGATCTCGTCCCGATTTTGGTATGGTTCCAACGGACGGTAAACGTTCTGGTGCGCTTCCGTACGGATCGCCTCGAACCGTAACATGACTCCGCTGCGGGATACCGCGTCCTGGCTGGCCGACGCCAACTCGCCTATCGCCTCCCAAATCGCTGCTGCTGCTCGCTCATTATCGTTCGCTTCGTTTTCGCCTTCGGCTATCTCTTCATCGACGGTGGGTTCTCTTAAACATCGTAAAATGTCTTTGCGGTCGCAACCCTCTAAATACGGGATCCATCCTGTCCGTCTCAACCACGGATTGACCTCGTCTGTCTGGCCCGGCCGTATCGTTTCGTCTGATCGGATCTTGTCGTAATGCTGCGATGCCTGCTCCCACGCCTGCGACCAAACATCTTCTTCCTTACTTTGTCTGATGCTTCCTTCCCTTCGCTCTTCGCTGGATCGTACCTCGAAATATTGCGAATGCTCTTTTTGTACGAAAAATCGCTGGCATTGTACCTGTCGGCAATTCTGCAATATTTGACGGTCGATGTCTTCTTTCTTCAACATGCCTGACCCGCCTCGCTTTTGACCGACCGAATGTCCATGCGTCTTCCGCCAATGTTCTTTGATGACATCCATGTTGCGGCAAACGTACGCACATTGCCCTTCATCCAACTCGCATTTTACACCGTCCGTGTACACGGGCAAACCTTCCACGGCTTCTTCGACATATTCGGGTATTTTAAATTCGCCGGAAAATTGTGCGATACCATGCCATTGCTCGATCTCGTCCGAAATCCCTACGGCTTGCTTTCTGGGCATCCTATGTTGCCTATTTGTTAAATGACCCACTACTTGCCTCGGCCATACCGCATATCGACATTCCTTGCATACGACTACCTCCCACTCGGTCAAATGCTGAAAATGGCTGCTTGCCATTTCTTTCGTTCCGGGCGCGGTGTATGTACGGTTCGACTGTTTGGTGTCGCCTTGCTGATTGCGGGTATGAAACGAATGGGTGACGATTTTTTGCGCTCTCACTTGACGCCCTTCTCTCTAACATATATATTTTCACATTTTTCATCCTGTCCTTGGGAAAATTGTTTGTTTGTAACAATACTAATCTCCACTGCTGCGCCTCGGGTGGTGTGACACTTCTCATTGGTACGCTCGTCTGATCCCTGCATTCTACGACTGTGTTTACCTCGATTCCGACGACGATAACTCGACGATTATACAACTTATGGCGGTGCTTGCAACACAAAACTTACTTACATTGATGTGTACTACAACATATCAAAATTTGGGCGAAATTGGTGTTACTCCAAATGAATCCAACGGGCCTGAATCCAATGGGCCCTCTGCTGGCGTAACCCTAACGAAATTTGTATGCGGGCTGAATCCAATGCGTACGCGTTGGATTCGACATTTTTGGATTGGCGATATTCTGCCTTCCGAGCATAGATATTCAGCAGGACTGTCGGCTTTGTAAGAGATATGTGACTCGCTCGCGGAACGATATGCAGGCCGAGCCTTACTGTCAGACGAGTCGGCCTAAAGTATCGGAGTAACGTTGGATCAGAGCCGCGATGAGCTCTCGGAGAGCTATATGGCGAAGGAGATCCGCAGGCAGGATGCGAGCAAAACGTATAGCTTAGATGGTATACACATGCGTATCATTAAGGCACTACTGCTATTGTGCTATCCGAAAGTGCTTTGTCGATTGTTTAACCTTTGCCTTGCTAGTAGTACTACTCCTGTAACATAGAACTCGACTAATGTACACATAGTCACCAAAGATACTAATTATCCTCGCGATGTCGATAATGTGAGACCTATCACTCTAATATGCATATACTAAAAACTGTTCGAGAGACTCTTACTCGTGCACTTCTTTAACAAATCTAATTAGGCGAAGCTACATCCTATGCAAGCTGGCTTTCGCAGCGATTATTCGACTCTCACAAATGCTACAGTCGTGCACCACCTGCTCTCGACTAGCTTAGTCTGCTACGCTGCATTCATCGATCTCGAGAAGGCGTTCGATATAGTCGACCACACGAGCCTTCGTACCCTGCTAGTTTAGCGCGGCTGCCCAGGCAGAATCCGCAGCTTAATAGAAAGCCTTACCTTTCGAGGTCTGCACTCTCGCGTACTGGTAAACAGGTAATCGTCCGACTGGTTCCCTCGCATAAGAGGCGTCTTATAAGGCTCGCCTCTCTCGCCTTACTTCTTCAACATCTACATCGACGAGTTGATCATGCATTTGAACGACGCTGCTACTAGCATTCCTTATAGCCTATTCTATACCAACAACAGCGTCCTTCTCGCACAAGACCTGCCCTCACTATACCGCCTCGCCGATCTCCTAACAGAGTAGAGCACTAAGGCTGGTATAGCTGTGAATATCAAAAAGTGCAGGCTCGTCCTTGGACGGGGAGTCGCTCCTAAACTCGTCTCGGATCCTATCCTTATCTGTAGGAAGCCTTTGCTAATCGTCGAGTCTTATACCTACCTTGGCTTCCTAGTCCGATCGGACGGGATTGATTTCCTCGCCTATTTAAGCAATTATCTCGCCTAGGCTAACAGTCGTGCGTCTTTCCTATATCTTCACTCGGACGACTAGGGCCCGACCTACCATCTGCATATATATAGAAGATATCTTGCGCCTATGTTTAAGTATAGTGCTCCTCTTGTATTTGTATAGTCCCGCTAAAACGAAGCAAACAAGAGAGCCTTCCGAGCTATGATAGTGGGTTAGAAAGAGCTCGTTGGGTGGATTCTTAATTGCAGCCCTGACGGGTCTGCTGCTGGTGCTAACCTCTGTAGTATCCTCGAGCCTAAGATCTGCTTCCGACACCTGCACATTTCTTTCCAGTAGCAGCTCAGCCTCTCGCCTGCTAATAGTCTGCTCAATTCTTGCCTAGCTTCTCGACCTTTTCTTCCTCGAGCCCCCGCTAGTCGACTGTTCCTTAACAGTCTCTGAGACATATTGGAATAGTCTTCGATCACTCGGCAGGGTCGCTCCCAGGCTTGCTCGCGTCGTATTCTGTGTCTCTATCTCTAGCGTTTGCGATGTACTGAAGTGATGCTATCCTGCTAATCGCGATATCTCACCTGCTTAACTGCGCGATCTCGCTCTACTACTTCGCTGTATAGCGCCGACTGTATCTTCCTCGCTCCCTTAGAATATCAGCAAAACCTTATGAGGTACAGAATGGGGCGTTTTTAACTCAGGAAACTATATGTTTGTAGCCCGAATATATAGTTCTATTATAGTTACGAAGACTGTAGGTATCTGCTGCGACTGCCATAATTGTCTGGCGCAGAACGACGTCGAAAGAATAAGATGGCGAAGGAGCTTGGCATTAGCATATCCGCCAGCTTTACAGACCTCGACTTCCTACTTAATACCAAGCAATATCGTCGCGCCGGTCGAGCACTCGCTGCTATACGCGTGACCCTCGGCGCGATATATACGGAACGAATACAACTCGACGAGGACTTAGTTAGTACTGAGCTGGTCGAAAGCTTGGACGAACCGACTCTATGTGACTTAACCCTATCTTATGGTATTAACTAGGTAGCTATCTCGTTGCCTTATATCCGAGGACGGACCGACATTGTCGTGACCTAAGGATGTCGGGGGTTACATTTATTAGAATGTAGGTCCTCTTATAGCGTTTCTGGTAGATTCTAGATACTGTCTGCTAGACAGGCAGATAGACGACACTTACTAAAGCTGTTGTTAGTGGACTCTAGACAGCTTGGGTGGGTGACGATATTGCTAGTGGACTCCAGATATTGTGGCCGATTGCTAGTGGATTCTAGTTCTGTCTCGCCTATTCGCATTCCTTATAGATGCTCCTAGAGGTGAGCGCAGCTATCCTCTCAGGGTGGTACCTTATAGCGTCTAGTCATATGATCCTTCGCATACCTGATATAGGTTTGCTATTCTAAAGTGAGGTCCTCTTTAGGCAGCGTTGTGGACTTAATACTCCTATTGCAGGACTCACTCACACTCGGCTAGCTGTGGCCGCATAATAGGATAGGAGAGTCGGCGTATGTGCTATATACATTCGACCTGTTATCACGAGGCGTGCACATTCTCCTAGAAGTGAGGTGTCGACTGGGTCAAGGGAGGCGAACGTGCCCTGGATTGGATAGTATTAGCTCCTGATCGAACCGACGGGAACTCGAGCCTTACACTTGAGATAACTATGTCGCCTGGCGGCGTTAAATACAGGTTCTATTAGTTAGGATTGTCTTGCGTAGATTCGTTAAGGCTCTTTGCTAAAGAAGATATCATTCGTGCCACTATAGGTATAGGTAGTTAGCTACTACTTAATCGAATGATGTCTGATCTAGATAAGGGAGTGAAACCTGATAGCAGGATACTGGCTAGCGCTGTCTGTCCATAGGGCGTGTATCTGGTGGGTGTATTATCAGGAAGGACTATAGGAATTATCGATAGGATTGTTAGATGCCTGCGAAGGCTATACGTGATCTATCCTCTGCTGGCATAATGGCATATAAAAGGGGAATGGTTCATCCGGTACCCAGCCCGATCCGACTGACTTAGTCGGTTAGAGGGAGAAATGCATGGATTTGCCTCTCCTCTCTGCAGTCTGACCTTTAATGTATGTAGCTTATCTTTGCCGCCATCTGCTAGGCTGCATTCCGATATTCTAAATTGAACCCCTAACCCTAACCCTAAAACCATTTCATCTCCCATTTCATCTCCCATTTCATCTCCCATTTCATCTCCCATTTCATCTCCCATTTCATCTCCCATTTCATCTCCCATTTCATCTTCCATTTCATCTTCCATTTCATCTCCCATTTCATCTCCCATTTCATCTTCCATTTCATCTTCCATTTCATCTCCCATTTCATCTCCTATTTCATCTCCCATTCTATCTTCTATTTTCTTTCCCAATATCTTAATCTTTATTCCTAAACTCTATTCTAATCCTCTCTTCTTTCTTATTTACTTCTATTCTCTTACTTACTAATTTACTCCTATTTATTTAATATCTTCTTCACCATAAATCTATTTATACTTCTTTTTATATCCTACCCTACTTTCTTTCTAATATTCATCTTTCTTCTTTTCTCCATTCTAATCTATTCTCTACCTATATCTCTTTTATTTCTTCTATTATCATTATTTTTCTTTCTTCTTTCTTTCTTCCTTTTTACTCTCTACTCTATCTTCTATTTTACTTCCTATCTTATCTCTAACCTTATCCTCTATTCTATTCTCTACTTTATCTCTACTATCTTTTTAAACCTCTTCCTTATACTAATCCTTTCTAATTCTACTATTATCTTTTCTTTTCTTTTTTTCTTAATACTAAATTCTCTTCTTCTACTTTCTCTATATTCTATTTCTCTAAATCTTTCCTTTCCTTCTTTAATAATTTAAATCCCTCTTTCCTCTATATCTTTCTTTTTAAAAAAATTATTTAATTAATCTATATTCTATAATCCTCATTTATTTTCTCTCTTCTCTATTTTCTCTTTCTTAATTCTTTTTCTTTTAATTCTTATTCTTTCTTTCTAATCTTTCTTTCTAATCTTTCTCTTCTTTTTCTCTCTTTTCTCTCTTACCCTTAATTCTATTTCTCTTTTTATTTCTTCTTATATTAACTACTTCTAATTCTTATACCTCTTCTCTTTCTTTCTATATTCTACTCTCTTTCTTTCTATATTCTACTCTCTTTCTTTCTATATTCTACTCTCTTTCTTTCTTATTTTATTTAAATCTACTAATTCTAATTATATCTCTCCTAACTATTCCTAATAAATTATTTTCTTTTCAGTTCCTTTTCTTTTATACTAATTCTCCTTCTAAATTCTTTTTCTATTTTCTTTTTTCTTTTCCTTAATTTAATTCTAAATATCTCTTTATATCTACTTATACTAATCAATACTATTTAGATTTAATAATCTTCTACTTTTTTGATATCTTATATTAGATATCTCTTTTATTCCTAATCCTCTTCTTCTCTATTTTCTATTATATATTTATCTTACTTATATCCTCTATTTCTTCTAACTTGGTTTCTATCTATATATTCTTCTTTTCTTATTTCTAATCTTACTCTACTCTTATTTCTACTTTTATTCTAACTCTTTATTTATATTTATACATTACTCTCTTTTATTTTTATCTTAGTATTTACTCGTTTTATCTTCCTTGCTAACTAAACTACTCTTAGGCCTTCTCTTTGTTTTTTACTCTTTCCTCTTTACTTTCCTTCCTTAATCCTACTACTATCTTTAATCTACTTTTCCTATCTGTCTGACTTTACTTTTACTAAGATAAAGAGAATAAAGAAATTAGGATCTTTAGAGAATAGTTATAGTTAGAGACTCTATATGTAATTATAAGGCTATCTATTATACCTAGTAATAGTAAGTAAAATACTAGAGCTTACTATGATATCTAATAGTAGGAGGGATGATTACAGAGTACGTATAATTCTGCTAAATAATAAATCCTATAACAGTAGTAGGTATAATAATAGAGCTTGTAATCCTGCTTGACAATAGCAGGCACAATCATAGAGCTTGTAATCCTGCTTGACAATAGCAGGCACAATCACAGAGCTTGCAATCCTGCTTAGCAACAGCAGGCACAATCACAGAGCTTACAATCCTGCTTCACAACAGCAGGCACAAGCTTGACAATAGCAGGCACAATCACAGAGCTTGCAATCCTGCTTCACAACAGCAGGCACAAGCTTGACAATAGCAGGCACAATCACAGAGCTTGCAATCCTGCTTAACAACAGTAGGCACAAGCTTGACAATAGCAGGCACAATCATAGAGCTTGTAATCCTGCTTGACAATAGCAGGCACAATCACAGAGTTTGCAATCCTGCTTAGCAACAGCAGGCACAATCACAGAGCTTGTAATCCTGCTTCACAACAGCAGGCACAAGCTTAACAATAGCAGGCACAATCACAGAACTTGTAATCCTACTTGACAATAGCAGGCACAAGCTTGACAATAGCAGGCACAATTGCAGAGCTTGCAGTCCTGCTTGACAATAGCAGGCACAATCACAGAGCTTGCTATTCTCCCTGACAATAGTAGGCATAGTAACAGAGCTTGCTCCACAATAGCAGGCATAACAATAGTAAGTAGCTCTCTCTATGCAGCATCATTCTATATAAGCATCCTCTTCTTCTCCTTTTTCCTTCTCCCTCTCCTTTACAACCACCACAACCACCACAACCACTACAACCACCACAACCACCACAACCACCACAACCACCACAACCACCACAACCACCACAACCACCACAACCACCACAACCACCACAACCACCACAACCACCACAACCACCACAACCACTACAACCACTACAACCAACACAACCAACACAACCAACACAACCAACACAACCACAATCATGGCTCCTAAGCAGATTGACTATGAGCTCAGCATGCATGCCTACAGGACTGGAGGTCATCAAGCTAGGCAGAAGGTGCTTGAGCTGAAAGATGAGTTGAAGGAGTTCCACAACCAGGTTGGCAGTCAGGTGAAGGAGAGTGAGAAGGGGTGCTTTGGAGGGGCCTTCAATGCATGGCTGAGGGCTGGAGCACCTGAGGGTGTCTGCACTGTCCAGCATATGGCAATGATTGAGGGTTTTGCTATTTCTGAGATTGAGAGATTGATCAGTACAGAGGTGGTGGATGGCGAGCCTGATGTGATGGGTGGGCAGGCTGTGGAGGAGTTTAGAGGCTTCAAGATTAGGCTTGGGGAGGCTCAGTTGAGCCGTGCAGAGCAGGAGGCTGGGATGGAGTGGTGCCTTGAGCACAAGCAAGGTGGTGAGGCTAAGTATGAGGAGTAGAATTATAAGAAAGGAGATATGAGATAAAACTTATTCTCATTCTTCTAACCTCTTTTTCTTCCTACCTACCTAAGTATCTACTACTGCTCTACTATCTTGGATATTTACTACTTACTAATTATTCTTACTCCTCTAGTTTGCTCTATATATTATAGTCTGCTCTAACTAGTAGTATATGATAGTGATTATAATTTAGTCTTCTTTTATCTCCTCTATAATATTCTTCTATTCTTTAAGTTCTTCTTTTATATACCTTAGACTACTTATATAGTATTCATCTTAGCCTCCTCGCGACGTTACGATAGATTCTAGAGATCTGGTCAGACTTCAGGGTAACTTTATAGAAAACAGAAGGTTGTTACTATTCGAATCTATATAGATCGTAGAGCCAAAGCCGTAACTCGTACTGCTTGTATGGTAGTAATACCTCCGAATCGACTCTCTTCCCTGAGCCAGTTGAAATAGTCTTCGATGTTGTCGAACAGTCGATTAAATTGCTCTTATAGCCATTTTAGCCCTTCGACGCTCTTAAACACTCCGAAGCAGAGTGGTAACACGATGTCTCTATACTCGCAATCCCTACTACCTTTGTTCCCTTGCTCTGCTTGTTAACAGATTGACTGCGGGTTGAGATACCAGAAGCAGCTCGTATATGGTTATAGCCATTTCCGCCCTCTTCTTTCGTGCCGCTGTCTGGCTCTGCTTCTTTCTTCGAAGACCTCGAATCGGCATGGACACGTCGAGAAGTCATGGTCCCAGCTCGATTTGACCGCTCTGCAGAGCAAACATGTACCTTTCACGCTCGCTAGATCGAGACGGTACTGCGCCAGCTCTGTATGAGCCTGAAGCCGCTCTTGCTGGATGAGTTGGAGCCCGGTATGTGCAATGTCCTGCTCGACCTTTTCGACTGGATCTATCGCATCTTGGTGGGCCACCCTACATACATCGCATGGCACGTCTTCTGGCATGCACCATCTTCGATCCTGGACAATGTT
>JALDQA010000027.1:0-18644 GCA_023634325.1 Cladosporium cucumerinum
GAAGGGTTAGAGCGGAGTGTATTCTACTACTAGAAGACAAAGGAATGACCATGATTCCTTTGAATTTAGGTGAGACGTAACCCTAAGAATTTCGGAAATGACCATGATTCCTTTGCTCACGTTGACCATGATTCCTTTGCTTTAATGTCTATCAAATTCCTTGAAATTCAGTAGGTGACTACAGAAAAATCAGAACGCTTTGCATGCCAATTTACAGCTACATTCATCCTATATAGCTGTCTTTATTAGTCGCGACATCTTGGTGTTAGGGGTAGTGAGGCGCTGCTTATACAAGGGTTATTCCCCACAAAGCACACTGATCTAGCGTTAGGGCTACAGAACACTTCACCAATTGATCGAAGTAGCAGGCGCAACCATAATAAAAGCGAAACAAACCTAGTTATGCAGGCCTATCATTCATTTTATAAAGTAGTATGCCAGTACAATTTTTTCGTAGTCCTAAAGGCTTTGTCTGCATTTTTATGTTCTGCTTCGTGATAGACGAATTCTATCGTCTTTTTACAGTCGATTCACGATCCCGCATCTTGATCTGTACGAGTTGTCAGTATGCTGTGGTTCCTACGCATCTAAGCAAGCATCTTCGGACACATCATAAACGCCTGACATTACAACAGCGTCGCGCTATCATTTCAGCAGTAGATAAACTCTCCATTCTCGCCAGAGTGCCTTCGGATGTTATCTACCCTTCACCAAACGATCCACCTGTTGCAAATCTGCCTGTGTACTTCGATGGTCTCAGATGTAGCAGCATAGACTCTCAGGGTGCGCCTTGTTCATATATCTGTCGAACCCTGCGAGGGATACGAGAGCATTGCGAACAAAAGCATAGCTGAGTAAACTCGTAGAAGCGCAGTGGCGATGCCCGATCTAAACAAATTCATGCAAAGAATAAAATCTGGACGGAGAACCATGCTTGCTAGCGATTTTTCAGAATGGGGGTTTGGCAGCACTACTTCGAGGTCGCTCGTTAAAACGTGCTAGCAAATCTCGAGAAACAAGCATCTAGAAAGCACGACTTTTTTCTAGCACAAGAAAATGATATTCAAGCAGCAGCACGAGATGCTACTGAGGACGCCAATCGAGTGCACGGGTTCGATAAGCATATCTCTGCTATAGTGCCTTGGTTGAGGGAGACGGGCATTGCTGATCATATACACAGTCTTAGAAAGGACGAGATTCGAACAGCAATTGCTGTTCCTCGCCTTAGAGACGAGAGTGAGCTCCGCACAATCATTGATGCAATGGAGTCACTCTTGAAAGATGCCCATAGGCTGTGTTTTGACGGACCCGAATGCATGCTGACTTACCAATGCCGAGTCGTCCTCAGCCGCTTCCAGCCTTCGCAAGTCGACCTTACAGGAAAAACCAGACTGTTCGATCCTTACAAAGGACCAAAGAGCCTCGCTACATACTTCGGGATAGCGCTCCGGTTCGTGTCGTACTTCAGCAGAGTCGTCGCTCCTGATGAGTACTATTTTAGTGCAGTGGCTGAAGACGACGATGATATCCAGAGGCCAGAAGATATTATCGAGGCGACAGACGAGCAGTTGGCAGTATGGCGGGATATACACCAGATCGCCCAGCAAAGGCAGATAAGCCCTAATGAAGAGAATAAAGAGGAAGCTGACGAAGAGGAGCGAAAGAAAATAAAGGATCGACTTCTCAAGCTATAGATGCTCCTCATCTGCCACACGACAGGCGCCCGCCGATACGAGTCGCCACTCTTGAGTTTTTGCGCTATGCTAAGCATTAAACCGTCGACACGAAGCTGGATAGAGCCTGGTAACTTCAACAGTAGCCTCTCAGCCATCGTCTGGATTGTGCAACTGTTAGTGTTCTACAACAGCGCCCTGAAAGAGCAGCAAGGCTGTGGCAAGACGCTCAAACTCGTGAAAGCCTACTGCGACCAGTATCTCCAGCAGACTGTAGAGACGCCGATGGGAGAGATACTTAGGTGGCGCCTGTTACTGTTCAGAGTATCGGGTGCGAGCGTCGGTACTCATAAGGCATCTTGGGATGAGAGTGAGCAGGTCTTGACTTACGAGGATACGGAGCTACATATGGATCAGATACCGTCTCTGCTCGCATCTGAGTACTAGGGATGTTGTCAATTACTCTACGACGATATGATGTTAGGTCTTAAGAACCTTCGCCGAATGAGTCCTCGCTTTCTTAAAGACAGTGTTAATGTCGACACTATCTGTTGGAACTTCACTCAACACAGAGACAACGTGGTGAGCCTCGATGGCACGGAGCAGGCATTAACGAAAGCAATCGAACGATCCGACCAATTGAGTCGAATCTTCCTTGTCAAGAACAGCCAGTCGTCCGGCGGATGGGCATGGAGGGAGAGCGCGATGGCTGGTTACGAGGCTACAGTACAGGAGTTCTTAAAGCGGCTGAGCGTCCTTATACATATCAGTGGTGGACAGCCCGTACGAGAGAGCGAGTTCTTCTCGATGACATATCGCAACACGCAGCAGCGTCGTTCAATCATCGTACGCTTCGATCGTGTGATGGTACACGTCCAGTACCATAAAGGCCAGCAGCAAACAGGAAACTATAAGGAGAATGTTCGGTTTCTTGCTGACCCAATTGCCGAGCTACTTCTAGACTACATCGTCTACGTTCTGCCACTGCGAGAGAGGTTCCTACGACAAGCATCGCCAAAGGCATTGCTTTCTCTGTACCTCTGGGAGAAGGATAGTAAGGTATGGCCAGAGGGTCACCTAAGTCGCTACCTAGAAGAGGCGAGCATCCGAGCATGTGTGCCCCGGCTTCACGTCGCTAATTGGAGGCAGATCACAGTAGCGATTGTTAAGACGAAATTCGCTAGTCAGATCGAGTGCTTCGACCCTGACGATAGCGATGAAGACGCAGAAGAGATGGACCCGATCATTCGAAGCATAACTGACTAGCGAAACCATAAGACACGAACAGTGAACCGAGCCTATGCCAACCAGGCAGGAGCGGTATTTAGCAACTTGTGGGATAGTAAGGTCCGGATAGGATTACAGGCCTCTACACTATGGCAGGACTTCTGGGGCGTAGAAACAGTCCTTAAGCAAAAGAAACGCAGGAGGATCGAACAAGAGTCTCGTCTGACGAAGAGAGTAGCTAAGGGGATCTACTGTCCTCGCAAGCCTTGGTCGAGCGAAGCCCTCCTCGGGGGATTAAAGAAGCTGTATGGTGACAAAGAAGCAGGCTGGAAGTCCTGCGAGCAGGAGAAAGCCCTCACCACAATCATGTCCTGGACGGAGCAGGTTGTTGCTATCCTTCCAACAGGAGCTGGTAAAAGCTTACTTTTCATGCTTCTGTGTACCCTACCTGGCGCTAGAGTAACGATACTCATCGTACCGCTCGTCTCACTCTATGGAGACATGCTCCGGCGTGTAAGAGAGATGAAGATCGATCATCTAGAGTGGCAGCCAGGCGAGAGTCGCGAGGCAGCACTGATACTAGTCAGCGCGGAGGCCGTCTCTTCGAAGGACTTCATGAAGTACGCCCGCAGGTTGATAGCAGAGCAGAAGCTCGATCGGATTGTTGTTGACGAATGTCACCTGACCGTGGTTGCTGCCGAATATCGACCCAGCATTATCGAGCTTACAGCTATCCGGAGCCTCAGGACTCAATTTGTCTATCTCACAGCCACTCTTCCGCTATCTATGCGAGCAGAGTTCGAAGAAAGAAATTACCTCTACCATCCTACAGTGATCAGAGCACCAAGTAATCGACCGAACATCTTTTATATGGTACGTAAGATAGACGCTCGCGCCGGAACGCTCCTTAAGCAGGCTGCAGCTGAGGCCAAAGAGGCATGGACTGACTCAGGCTTCTTCGACCACGCCTACGACAAAATCATTCTGTACGTTCGGACATGCAAGGATGCGGATGATCTAGCAGAGCTGCTCGGTTGCAGCTCGTACACTGCAGAGAGTGGAACACTGGTTAAGAAGAAGCAAATACTCGATCGTTAGACTCGGACTATTAATATGCCTTATATTGTAGCAACTACAGCTCTGGCCGAAGGGTTCGACTATCCACACGTCCGACTCGTTATGAACATAGACGAGCCAGAGTCTCTAGTAATCTTCGCCCAGGAGTCTGGCCGTGCAGGGCGGGATAGGAAGCGTGCATATTCGATGGTATTGCTACCAGCTACCTGGCAGCCTCAGGTAACAGACAGACCGCGAGTTTATCCACATCAGACAGACAACTACAGAGACGATCTTACACTGCGAAAACGTCGGGACAAGCAAGCAGTGCACCAGTACCTACAAGGTAGGCAATGCTACCGGACGTCTTTAAGTGATTACTTAGACATTGTCCAGGATCGAAGATGGTGCATGCCAGAAGACGTGCCATGCGATGTATGTAGGGTGGCCCACCAAGATGCGATAGATCCAGTCGAAAAGGTCGAGCAGGACATTGCACATACCGGGCTCCAACTCATCTAGCAAGAGCGGCTTCAGGCTCATACAGAGCTGGCGCAGTACTGTCTCGATCTAGCGAGCGTAAAAGGTACATGTTTGCTCTGCAGAGCAGTCAAATCGAGCTGGGACTATGACTTCTCGACGTGTCTATGCCGATTCGAGGTCTTCGAAGAAAGAAGCAGAGCCAGACAGCAGCACGAAAGAAGAGGGCGGAAATGGCTACAACCATATACGAGCTGCTTCTGGTGTCTCAACCTGCAGTCAATCTGTCAACAAGCAGAGCAAGGGAACAAAGGTGGTAGGGATTGCGAGTATAGAGACATCGTGTTACCACTCTGCTTCAGAGTGTTTGAGAGCGTCGAAGGGCCAAAATGGCTATAAGAGCAATTTAATCGACTGTTCGACAACATCGAAGACTATTTCAACTGGCTCGGGGAAGAGAGTCGATTCGGAGGTATTACTACCATACAAGCAGTACGAGTTACGGCTTTGGCTCTACGATCTATATAGATTCGAATAGTAACAACCTTCTGTTTTCTATAAAGTTACCCTGAAGTCTGACCAGATCTCTAGAATCTATCGTAACGTCGCGAGGAGGCTAAGATGAATACTATATAAGTAGTCTAAGGTATATAAAAGAAGAACTTAAAGAATAGAAGAATATTATAGAGGAGATAAAAGAAGACTAAATTATAATCACTATCATATACTACTAGTTAGAGCAGACTATAATATATAGAGCAAACTAGAGGAGTAAGAATAATTAGTAAGTAGTAAATATCCAAGATAGTAGAGCAGTAGTAGATACTTAGGTAGGTAGGAAGAAAAAGAGGTTAGAAGAATGAGAATAAGTTTTATCTCATATCTCCTTTCTTATAATTCTACTCCTCATACTTAGCCTCACCACCTTGCTTGTGCTCAAGGCACCACTCCATCCCAGCCTCCTGCTCTGCACGGCTCAACTGAGCCTCCCCAAGCCTAATCTTGAAGCCTCTAAACTCCTCCACAGCCTGCCCACCCATCACATCAGGCTCGCCATCCACCACCTCTGTACTGATCAATCTCTCAATCTCAGAAATAGCAAAACCCTCAATCATTGCCATATGCTGGACAGTGCAGACACCCTCAGGTGCTCCAGCCCTCAGCCATGCATTGAAGGCCCCTCCAAAGCACCCCTTCTCACTCTCCTTCACCTGACTGCCAACCTGGTTGTGGAACTCCTTCAACTCATCTTTCAGCTCAAGCACCTTCTGCCTAGCTTGATGACCTCCAGTCCTGTAGGCATGCATGCTGAGCTCATAGTCAATCTGCTTGGGAGCCATGATTGTGGTTGTGTTGGTTGTGTTGGTTGTGTTGGTTGTGTTGGTTGTAGTGGTTGTAGTGGTTGTGGTGGTTGTGGTGGTTGTGGTGGTTGTGGTGGTTGTGGTGGTTGTGGTGGTTGTGGTGGTTGTGGTGGTTGTGGTGGTTGTGGTGGTTGTGGTGGTTGTAGTGGTTGTGGTGGTTGTGGTGGTTGTAAAGGAGAGGGAGAAGGAAAAAGGAGAAGAAGAGGATGCTTATATAGAATGATGCTGCATAGAGAGAGCTACTTACTATTGTTATGCCTGCTATTGTGAAGCAAGCTCTGTTACTATGCCTACTATTGTCAGGGAGAATAGCAAGCTCTGTGATTGTGCCTGCTATTGTCAAGCAGGACTGCAAGCTCTGCAATTGTGCCTGCTATTGTCAAGCTTGTGCCTGCTATTGTCAAGTAGGATTACAAGTTCTGTGATTGTGCCTGCTATTGTCAAGCTTGTGCCTGCTGTTGTGAAGCAGGATTGCAAGCTCTGTGATTGTGCCTGCTGTTGCTAAGCAGGATTGCAAACTCTGTGATTGTGCCTGCTATTGTCAAGCAGGATTACAAGCTCTATGATTGTGCCTGCTATTGTCAAGCTTGTGCCTGCTGTTGTGAAGCAGGATTGTAAGCTCTGTGATTGTGCCTGCTGTTGCTAAGCAGGATTGCAAGCTCTGTGATTGTGCCTGCTATTGTCAAGCAGGATTACAAGCTCTATGATTGTGCCTGCTATTGTCAAGCAGGATTACAAGCTCTATTATTATACCTACTACTGTTATAGGATTTATTATTTAGCAGAATTATACGTACTCTGTAATCATCCCTCCTACTATTAGATATCATAGTAAGCTCTAGTATTTTACTTACTATTACTAGGTATAATAGATAGCCTTATAATTACATATAGAGTCTCTAACTATAACTATTCTCTAAAGATCCTAATTTCTTTATTCTCTTTATCTTAGTAAAAGTAAAGTCAGACAGATAGGAAAAGTAGATTAAAGATAGTAGTAGGATTAAGGAAGGAAAGTAAAGAGGAAAGAGTAAAAAACAAAGAGAAGGCCTAAGAGTAGTTTAGTTAGCAAGGAAGATAAAACGAGTAAATACTAAGATAAAAATAAAAGAGAGTAATGTATAAATATAAATAAAGAGTTAGAATAAAAGTAGAAATAAGAGTAGAGTAAGATTAGAAATAAGAAAAGAAGAATATATAGATAGAAACCAAGTTAGAAGAAATAGAGGATATAAGTAAGATAAATATATAATAGAAAATAGAGAAGAAGAGGATTAGGAATAAAAGAGATATCTAATATAAGATATCAAAAAAGTAGAAGATTATTAAATCTAAATAGTATTGATTAGTATAAGTAGATATAAAGAGACATTTAGAATTAAATTAAGGAAAAGAAAAAAGAAAATAGAAAAAGAATTTAGAAGGAGAATTAGTATAAAAGAAAAGGAACTGAAAAGAAAATAATTTATTAGGAATAGTTAGGAGAGATATAATTAGAATTAGTAGATTTAAATAAAATAAGAAAGAAAGAGAGTAGAATATAGAAAGAAAGAGAAGAGGTATAAGAATTAGAAGTAGTTAATATAAGAAGAAATAAAAAGAGAAATAGAATTAAGGGTAAGAGAGAAAAGAGAGAAAAAGAAGAGAAAGATTAGAAAGAAAGATTAGAAAGAAAGAATAAGAATTAAAAGAAAAAGAATTAAGAAAGAGAAAATAGAGAAGAGAGAAAATAAATGAGGATTATAGAATATAGATTAATTAAATAATTTTTTTAAAAAGAAAGATATAGAGGAAAGAGGGATTTAAATTATTAAAGAAGGAAAGGAAAGATTTAGAGAAATAGAATATAGAGAAAGTAGAAGAAGAGAATTTAGTATTAAGAAAAAAAGAAAAGAAAAGATAATAGTAGAATTAGAAAGGATTAGTATAAGGAAGAGGTTTAAAAAGATAGTAGAGATAAAGTAGAGAATAGAATAGAGGATAAGGTTAGAGATAAGATAGGAAGTAAAATAGAAGATAGAGTAGAGAGTAAAAAGGAAGAAAGAAAGAAGAAAGAAAAATAATGATAATAGAAGAAATAAAAGAGATATAGGTAGAGAATAGATTAGAATGGAGAAAAGAAGAAAGATGAATATTAGAAAGAAAGTAGGGTAGGATATAAAAAGAAGTATAAATAGATTTATAGTGAAGAAGATATTAAATAAATAGGAGTAAATTAGTAAGTAAGAGAATAGAAGTAAATAAGAAAGAAGAGAAGATTAGAATAGAGTTTAGGAATAAAGATTAAGATATTAGGAAAGAAAATAGAAGATAGAATAGGAGATGAAATAGGAGATGAAATAGGAGATGAAATAGAAGATAAAATAGAAGATGAAATAGGAGATGAAATAGAAGATGAAATAGGAGATGAAATGGGAGATGAAATAGGAGATGAAATGGGAGATGAAATGGGAGATGAAATGGTTTTAGGGTTAGGGTTAGGGGTTCAATTTAGAATATCGGAATGCAGCCTAGCAGATGGCGGCAAAGATAAGCTACATACATTAAAGGTCAGACTGCAGAGAGGAGAGGCAAATCCATGCATTTCTCCCTCTAACCGACTAAGTCAGTCGGATCGGGCTGGGTACCGGATGAACTATTCCCCTTTTATATGCCATTATGCCAGCAGAGGATAGATCACGTATAGCCTTCGCAGGCATCTAACAATCCTATCGATAATTCCTATAGTCCTTCCTGATAATACACCCACCAGATACACGCCCTATGGACAGACAGCGCTAGCCAGTATCCTGCTATCAGGTTTCACTCCCTTATCTAGATCAGACATCATTCGATTAAGTAGTAGCTAACTACCTATACCTATAGTGGCACGAATGATATCTTCTTTAGCAAAGAGCCTTAACGAATCTACGCAAGACAATCCTAACTAATAGAACCTGTATTTAACGCCGCCAGGCGACATAGTTATCTCAAGTGTAAGGCTCGAGTTCCCGTCGGTTCGATCAGGAGCTAATACTATCCAATCCAGGGCACGTTCGCCTCCCTTGACCCAGTCGACACCTCACTTCTAGGAGAATGTGCACGCCTCGTGATAACAGGTCGAATGTATATAGCACATACGCCGACTCTCCTATCCTATTATGCGGCCACAGCTAGCCGAGTGTGAGTGAGTCCTGCAATAGGAGTATTAAGTCCACAACGCTGCCTAAAGAGGACCTCACTTTAGAATAGCAAACCTATATCAGGTATGCGAAGGATCATATGACTAGACGCTATAAGGTACCACCCTGAGAGGATAGCTGCGCTCACCTCTAGGAGCATCTATAAGGAATGCGAATAGGCGAGACAGAACTAGAATCCACTAGCAATCGGCCACAATATCTGGAGTCCACTAGCAATATCGTCACCCACCCAAGCTGTCTAGAGTCCACTAACAACAGCTTTAGTAAGTGTCGTCTATCTGCCTGTCTAGCAGACAGTATCTAGAATCTACCAGAAACGCTATAAGAGGACCTACATTCTAATAAATGTAACCCCCGACATCCTTAGGTCACGACAATGTCGGTCCGTCCTCGGATATAAGGCAACGAGATAGCTACCTAGTTAATACCATAAGATAGGGTTAAGTCACATAGAGTCGGTTCGTCCAAGCTTTCGACCAGCTCAGTACTAACTAAGTCCTCGTCGAGTTGTATTCGTTCCGTATATATCGCGCCGAGGGTCACGCGTATAGCAGCGAGTGCTCGACCGGCGCGACGATATTGCTTGGTATTAAGTAGGAAGTCGAGGTCTGTAAAGCTGGCGGATATGCTAATGCCAAGCTCCTTCGCCATCTTATTCTTTCGACGTCGTTCTGCGCCAGACAATTATGGCAGTCGCAGCAGATACCTACAGTCTTCGTAACTATAATAGAACTATATATTCGGGCTACAAACATATAGTTTCCTGAGTTAAAAACGCCCCATTCTGTACCTCATAAGGTTTTGCTGATATTCTAAGGGAGCGAGGAAGATACAGTCGGCGCTATACAGCGAAGTAGTAGAGCGAGATCGCGCAGTTAAGCAGGTGAGATATCGCGATTAGCAGGATAGCATCACTTCAGTACATCGCAAACGCTAGAGATAGAGACACAGAATACGACGCGAGCAAGCCTGGGAGCGACCCTGCCGAGTGATCGAAGACTATTCCAATATGTCTCAGAGACTGTTAAGGAACAGTCGACTAGCGGGGGCTCGAGGAAGAAAAGGTCGAGAAGCTAGGCAAGAATTGAGCAGACTATTAGCAGGCGAGAGGCTGAGCTGCTACTGGAAAGAAATGTGCAGGTGTCGGAAGCAGATCTTAGGCTCGAGGATACTACAGAGGTTAGCACCAGCAGCAGACCCGTCAGGGCTGCAATTAAGAATCCACCCAACGAGCTCTTTCTAACCCACTATCATAGCTCGGAAGGCTCTCTTGTTTGCTTCGTTTTAGCGGGACTATACAAATACAAGAGGAGCACTATACTTAAACATAGGCGCAAGATATCTTCTATATATATGCAGATGGTAGGTCGGGCCCTAGTCGTCCGAGTGAAGATATAGGAAAGACGCACGACTGTTAGCCTAGGCGAGATAATTGCTTAAATAGGCGAGGAAATCAATCCCGTCCGATCGGACTAGGAAGCCAAGGTAGGTATAAGACTCGACGATTAGCAAAGGCTTCCTACAGATAAGGATAGGATCCGAGACGAGTTTAGGAGCGACTCCCCGTCCAAGGACGAGCCTGCACTTTTTGATATTCACAGCTATACCAGCCTTAGTGCTCTACTCTGTTAGGAGATCGGCGAGGCGGTATAGTGAGGGCAGGTCTTGTGCGAGAAGGACGCTGTTGTTGGTATAGAATAGGCTATAAGGAATGCTAGTAGCAGCGTCGTTCAAATGCATGATCAACTCGTCGATGTAGATGTTGAAGAAGTAAGGCGAGAGAGGCGAGCCTTATAAGACGCCTCTTATGCGAGGGAACCAGTCGGACGATTACCTGTTTACCAGTACGCGAGAGTGCAGACCTCGAAAGGTAAGGCTTTCTATTAAGCTGCGGATTCTGCCTGGGCAGCCGCGCTAAACTAGCAGGGTACGAAGGCTCGTGTGGTCGACTATATCGAACGCCTTCTCGAGATCGATGAATGCAGCGTAGCAGACTAAGCTAGTCGAGAGCAGGTGGTGCACGACTGTAGCATTTGTGAGAGTCGAATAATCGCTGCGAAAGCCAGCTTGCATAGGATGTAGCTTCGCCTAATTAGATTTGTTAAAGAAGTGCACGAGTAAGAGTCTCTCGAACAGTTTTTAGTATATGCATATTAGAGTGATAGGTCTCACATTATCGACATCGCGAGGATAATTAGTATCTTTGGTGACTATGTGTACATTAGTCGAGTTCTATGTTACAGGAGTAGTACTACTAGCAAGGCAAAGGTTAAACAATCGACAAAGCACTTTCGGATAGCACAATAGCAGTAGTGCCTTAATGATACGCATGTGTATACCATCTAAGCTATACGTTTTGCTCGCATCCTGCCTGCGGATCTCCTTCGCCATATAGCTCTCCGAGAGCTCATCGCGGCTCTGATCCAACGTTACTCCGATACTTTAGGCCGACTCGTCTGACAGTAAGGCTCGGCCTGCATATCGTTCCGCGAGCGAGTCACATATCTCTTACAAAGCCGACAGTCCTGCTGAATATCTATGCTCGGAAGGCAGAATATCGCCAATCCAAAAATGTCGAATCCAACGCGTACGCATTGGATTCAGCCCGCATACAAATTTCGTTAGGGTTACGCCAGCAGAGGGCCCATTGGATTCAGGCCCGTTGGATTCATTTGGAGTAACACCAATTTCGCCCAAATTTTGATATGTTGTAGTACACATCAATGTAAGTAAGTTTTGTGTTGCAAGCACCGCCATAAGTTGTATAATCGTCGAGTTATCGTCGTCGGAATCGAGGTAAACACAGTCGTAGAATGCAGGGATCAGACGAGCGTACCAATGAGAAGTGTCACACCACCCGAGGCGCAGCAGTGGAGATTAGTATTGTTACAAACAAACAATTTTCCCAAGGACAGGATGAAAAATGTGAAAATATATATGTTAGAGAGAAGGGCGTCAAGTGAGAGCGCAAAAAATCGTCACCCATTCGTTTCATACCCGCAATCAGCAAGGCGACACCAAACAGTCGAACCGTACATACACCGCGCCCGGAACGAAAGAAATGGCAAGCAGCCATTTTCAGCATTTGACCGAGTGGGAGGTAGTCGTATGCAAGGAATGTCGATATGCGGTATGGCCGAGGCAAGTAGTGGGTCATTTAACAAATAGGCAACATAGGATGCCCAGAAAGCAAGCCGTAGGGATTTCGGACGAGATCGAGCAATGGCATGGTATCGCACAATTTTCCGGCGAATTTAAAATACCCGAATATGTCGAAGAAGCCGTGGAAGGTTTGCCCGTGTACACGGACGGTGTAAAATGCGAGTTGGATGAAGGGCAATGTGCGTACGTTTGCCGCAACATGGATGTCATCAAAGAACATTGGCGGAAGACGCATGGACATTCGGTCGGTCAAAAGCGAGGCGGGTCAGGCATGTTGAAGAAAGAAGACATCGACCGTCAAATATTGCAGAATTGCCGACAGGTACAATGCCAGCGATTTTTCGTACAAAAAGAGCATTCGCAATATTTCGAGGTACGATCCAGCGAAGAGCGAAGGGAAGGAAGCATCAGACAAAGTAAGGAAGAAGATGTTTGGTCGCAGGCGTGGGAGCAGGCATCGCAGCATTACGACAAGATCCGATCAGACGAAACGATACGGCCGGGCCAGACAGACGAGGTCAATCCGTGGTTGAGACGGACAGGATGGATCCCGTATTTAGAGGGTTGCGACCGCAAAGACATTTTACGATGTTTAAGAGAACCCACCGTCGATGAAGAGATAGCCGAAGGCGAAAACGAAGCGAACGATAATGAGCGAGCAGCAGCAGCGATTTGGGAGGCGATAGGCGAGTTGGCGTCGGCCAGCCAGGACGCGGTATCCCGCAGCGGAGTCATGTTACGGTTCGAGGCGATCCGTACGGAAGCGCACCAGAACGTTTACCGTCCGTTGGAACCATACCAAAATCGGGACGAGATCAGGAGGCAAGGTCGATATTGGCAGCAGATCGTGACGTTTTTCGTACGCACGAGACGAGTCCATTCGTGGAAGAGCCCGTCGTACAAGTTCAACCGTAGGCAGGACCGGGCGTTTGCGCAGATGATGGCAGTTGCAAGATCGACGGTGAAAGAAGCAGATGAATCGAGTGACACCGAGAGCGACAGTACGAACACCGATAGCGAAGCAGAAGGTGAGGAGGGGAAACCAGCGATGACCGAGATACAGCAGGCGTGTTTGTCGTTTTGCATCGAGTTATTGAACCAGACGATTCACAATCGCGAGTACGACATGGCGTTGGTTTGCGGGTTGGCAGCGTTGGGTGTCAACCCGAGCGGTCGAGGGTTTCGAGGTGCCGATACGTATCCATCGATTTTGTCGGCGGTGACCAAGGTAGCCCATTTCATGATCGTGCAGCAAGCCGAACGATTAACGCAGCCAACAACAGGCGAGTGCGATGAGTTCAGCCCGGGTCGCAGCCCGTGTGAGTTCGAAGACAGCGGGTACGAGAGTGAAGGGACGCAAACCGATAGAGGCGAAGGCAGACGGAAAGTTGGTAAGAGCAGTTTTGAATGGGTACGGAAGATGATGGACGGATTTATGGTACGAGGGTGCGGTAGCCCGATGCAGTGGATGTTGGATTTACGGGGTTATGGGATGAAGATCGATTTCAACACGACATCGGCAGGTCACGTCAATTGGCGAGACGGCGACACGTTAGAGTACAAAGCGGTGAAGTTCAACATGGCGGAGTTTCGTGGCATGGTCGGGGGATTGCACCAAGCCACCCGTCGAGCATTATTAGAAGATTTGATGTTCGCGACCGATGAAGGAGGCATCCCGGCCGTGCCATGGCAGCATTTGTACGACGACCCAAGCAACGACGAGGCAGGTTGGAGTTTCATCCGCGATCAACGGTCCCGGTTGCCGGTCGACGGGCAGAGTTGGTTGCACGAGAGAATCGGAAGTCGGCCGGATTTACGCCAGCGGTTCGTTCGAGCAGGGACGGCGAGTGGGATCGATCGTGAACGGATGCGGAATTGGTTACGGCAGGTTGCAGCATTCCGCGGCAAGTTGTTAGTATTGATGCACATGACGGGAGGCCAGCCGGCGCGTGGCCCGGAGATATTGAGCGTCCGGCACCGTAATACCGTTCAAGGTGGCCATCGCAATTTGTTCATCGAAGACGGGATGGTAGTGTTTGTGACCAGATACCATAAAGGTTACGAGGTCAAAGGTGACGTCAAGATCATCCATCGATATTTGCCGCGAGAGGTGGGCGAGTTGGTGGTGTGGTATTTGTGGTTGGTTTTGCCGTTCGTCCAGCGGATGCAAGCGATGGTGTGGCAGCAGGAAACAATATCCGATCATTTGTGGCCGGCGGACGCCGATGGTCGAAAATGGACGACGGAACGCATGAAGCACGAGTTACAGCGGGTGAGCGAGGCAGGTTTAGGGCAGTCGATCAACGTAGCAGGATACCGCCAGATCGCCATTGCGATCAGCCGGCGATGGATTCGTAAGGGGGTGGAGAGTACAACAGACGAGCAGCACGACGACGGCGATTGGTTGCAGGACGACGCGTCAGGTGAGATAGCGGACGAGCAGGCAACGCATTCCCCACACGTCGCCGGAGCCGTATACGCAAGAGATGCGCAGGAGTTGGCAGGTGCGACAGCAAGCCGAAGACAGCAATTTCGAGCAATCAGTGTGGATTGGCACCGTTTTTTGGGGTTCCAGTCGACCGAGCAGGCGAAGAAAGAAGGATTAAAGCGTAAGCGTTGCCCGTTCGAGGACGAAGCCGAAGAAGCAAGGACGGAACGACAAGTAGCATTACGGCGCATGGATGCCGTAGCCGAATTACAGTGGATGATGCGTAAGAAAGTGACGATGCGTAGCGTACAGGGCGACGCAATGCATGCGATCCAGCAAGGCGAGAGCCCGATCGTCGTCGTTATGCCGACGGGATCGGGCAAGAGCGTGTTGTTTATGTTACCGGCGTTCGTACAAGTAGGAGGGGTGACAATCGTGGTCGTGCCGTTGAAAGCGTTGCGTGCAGATATGGTGGTTCGGTGCCGCGAGGTGAACATCCGTTGCGCGGTGTGGGAACACGGACATGCGGTAGACGGGGCATCGATCGTGTTGGTGACACCAGAGAAGGCAGTGTCGCCGGCATTTGGTACGTTCATCAGTCGCGTGAGACAGACGCAACGATTGGATCGAGTCGTTATCGATGAGTGCCATGTCATTTTGAACGACCGATGGGATTTCCGACAAGAGTTGCAACAATTGGGCAAATTGGCGTTCGCAGAGACGCAGATGTTGTTATTGACGGCGACATTGCCGCCGACCGAAGAGCAGACGTTGTTCGATAGGATGTACTGGCGCCGAGCGGAAGTGCGATTGATACGTGCGTCGACGGTGCGGAAAAATATCGAGTATAGCGTTGTCGACGGACCAGCAGAAATGTCAAAACGGATAGAGTGTTTGGCCGGGTTAGTGGCGAGCACGCTACGGGACGAGACCCAGCCGGATGGTAAGGTGGTCGTGATGTGTGAGAGCAAGCCCGAGATCAGTGCGATCGTCGAAGCCGGATTATTCCCATGCGAGCCGTTTCACGCAGACATGACAGAGGAGAGGAAGGAAGAGGTGTTGGAGGAGTTCCGGACAGGGCAGATCCAGGTGGTCGTTGCGAGTGGGTCGTTCAATATGGGGATCGACATCGCAGGCATTCGGTTGATCGTGCATATGGACGAGCCGCGCAATATGAGGGATTACGGTCAAGGTAGCGGGAGGGCGGGAAGGGATGGATTAATGAGCCGTGCGATCATCATCCGAGGTGGTTTAGGATTAGGAGACGACAGGGTGAAGCGGTACGTCGATCGCGAGCGCCGACAGTGTAGAAGGATCGACATCGACGGATATTTGGACGGCGATCGCACACGGCAGCGTTGCAGAGCAGACGAGTCGTGGTGCGATTGGTGTCAAGAACAGGGGAAAAGTCAGCGACCGGGATCGTATGAAGCGGTGCAAGCAGTAGTAGAGGCAGGGGCAATAGATGAGGAAGAGAGACGTATCAGGAGGGAGGTGGCAGAGCAGGCACGACAAAGATCAGTGCCGCAGGCCCGGCGCATTGGGCAAGTGCAAAGGCAAGCGACATGGCATGAGGAATTGTTGCAGCGATTAGAAAGATGGAAAGGGATTTGTGTGATGTGTCGAAGCCGAAATCAGACGAGTACACATAGCATCAGTCGATGCAGGCAAGAACACAGTCAGCAGGCAGAGGAGGAGCGTCGTAAGATGCAGAGATGGATCAGGTACGCGGCGAACGTGGTTTGTTACAAGTGCGGCGTACCGAAGGTCGTATGTCAGCGATGGAGCGCAGACGGACGAGTGCCAGCAGGAGAGCACACGGATTGCCAGTATTTCGGAGTATTGATAGGGGTCGTGGTTGGCATTAAGCATGGATACCCAGGAGTATGGGAAGAATGGCAGAGGCGAATGGTGCGACGCGGAGCAAACATCGAGCAAGTAGAAGGGACGATAAAGGTTTTAGGATCGGAGGCGGTAGGACGGGAGGGTGGTAGCGAGTTAGTACATGCATTCATATGGTTAACAGGTAGGGTAGAGGAGGGATAATGATAGTATAGAGATTATGCAAACAACAAGAAGACAGGTAGGTAGTAAAGTTATCGAGTGTCAGTATTAGGATCGAGATAACAGAAACAAAAGAAATCAGGGAAACCGATTTAGGTCGGATTCAACGCATTAGTATAACGTTAAACAATATTAAGTAATAGGAGGCAAGAAAGATATAGATTAAGAATTAATTAATCGAATTGAAAGCGAGTATAGATTTATAGTTTAGTAAGTTAGTAAACAGGTATATATAAGGTATAGAATAGTAGAAGTAAGATTAGGAATAAAAGGAGAGTAAAGCAGAAGATAATATAATAATCGTATTAAAGATAGATAATTAAATAGATAATTAAATAGATAATTAAATAGATATAAGGAAAGATATATTAAGAATTATTAAAGGTATATAAAAAGAAAAGTATAAGAGAAGGAGATAGAAATATAGTAAAGAGATTATAGGCGTATTAAAGATTTAGATAATATTTAGAATTTAGTAAAGAAGATAAATAGATTAGAGTTTATATTATATAGTAAGAGTAAAATAGTAATAGGATTAAGATATTATAGTATAGAGTTAGGAAAGTTTTATATAGATATAATATAGAATAAAATTTATAAGAGTTAGATTTAGTTAGAGTATTTTAGAAAGAAAGAGAAGATTAAAATATAAGAATTTAGTAGTAGTAATAAAAAGGAAGGTAGAGAGAAAAGTAGAGAGAGATAGAAAGAGAAGTAGAAAAAGAAAGATAGAGAGAAAAGTAGAGAGAGATAGAGAGAGAAGTAAAAGAAGATTAAAGTTAGAATTTAGATAGTATATTAAGATTTTTAAAATAGATAAAAAGATTAGAAAATAGAAGGTATAGAATATAATAGAAGAGTAAGGAGTAATAGATATAGAATAGAGTTAAAAAGAAAAGAAAAAAAAAGAGATTAGAGGTTAAGGATAGTAGAAAATAATTGATAAAAAGAAGAAGAAAGGAAAAAGGATATATATAAAAGAGTAAATTAGGAGTAAAGATAGTAAAGGTAATAATATAAAAAAAGAAAAAAGAGTAGTTAGATTAAAAATAAATAGATAGAAGATAAAGAAGATAGATAGGAGAATAGAGATAGAGAGAAAAGAGAATAAGGATTTATAGAAAGTAAGAAGAGTAGAAGGATAGAGGTATTAAAGTTAATAAGATAGTTAAAGATTAGAAAGAAAAATAAGAAATATAGGATTAAAAAGGAAGTATTAATAATAGAGAGAAAGAAAGATAGGAATTAGAAAGTAAGTAGATAAAGATAGTAAGATTAGGAAGAATAGGATGATAAGAGTAATATTAAGTAAAAAAGAAGAAAAAATAGAATAAGAAGAGAATTAATAGAAGAGAATAGATAATAGTAGAATTAGATAAGATAATAAAGGTAATAGTAGAAAGAAAGATATAATTTAAGATAATAGAGAGAAAGAGAGAGATATAGAATAGTAATAGTAGAAGGAAATATAGGAGAAAGAAAGAAATAAGAGAAGAAGAGATAGTTAGATATTAGATAGAAGATAGAGGATTAAGATAGAGGATTAAGATAGAGGATTAAGATAGAGGATTAAGATAGAGATAAGAAAAAGAAAGAGGATTAAGATAGAGGATTAAGATAGAGATAAGAAAAAGAAAGAGGATTAAGATAGAGGATTAAGATAGAGATAAGAAAAAGAAAGAGGATTAAGATAGAGGATTAAGATAGAGATAAGAAAAAGAAAGAATTTAGGAGAGAGGAAAGAAAGATTAGAAGAGATAGATAGTAGATTTAATTTTAAGAATATAAGAGAAGAGAGTAGGATTAAAGAGTAAGGATAGTTATATAGAGGAGTAGAATTTTAGAGAGATAAGTAGTAGAAAGAGGAAAAGAAAAAGAGAAGAAAGAATTAAAAAAGAAAGGAGAATTAAAGAGTAGTAAGGATAAAGAAAAGAAAGGGAATAAGAGAAAAAGAAGGAAGGAGAAGATATATAAGAGAGATAGGTTTAGGGTTAGGGTTAGGGTTAGGGTT
>JALDQA010000028.1:0-17958 GCA_023634325.1 Cladosporium cucumerinum
GCCTGCTATTGTGAAGCAAGCTCTGTTACTATGCCTACTATTGTCAGGGAGAATAGCAAGCTCTGTGATTGTGCCTGCTATTGTCAAGCAGGACTGCAAGCTCTGCAATTGTGCCTGCTATTGTCAAGCTTGTGCCTGCTGTTGTGAAGCAGGATTGTAAGCTCAATCCAAAAATGTCGAATCCAACGCGTACGCATTGGATTCAGCCCGCATACAAATTTCGTTAGGGTTACGCCAGCAGAGGGCCCATTGGATTCAGGCCCGTTGGATTCATTTGGAGTAACACCAATTTCGCCCAAATTTTGATATGTTGTAGTACACATCAATGTAAGTAAGTTTTGTGTTGCAAGCACCGCCATAAGTTGTATAATCGTCGAGTTATCGTCGTCGGAATCGAGGTAAACACAGTCGTAGAATGCAGGGATCAGACGAGCGTACCAATGAGAAGTGTCACACCACCCGAGGCGCAGCAGTGGAGATTAGTATTGTTACAAACAAACAATTTTCCCAAGGACAGGATGAAAAATGTGAAAATATATATGTTAGAGAGAAGGGCGTCAAGTGAGAGCGCAAAAAATCGTCACCCATTCGTTTCATACCCGCAATCAGCAAGGCGACACCAAACAGTCGAACCGTACATACACCGCGCCCGGAACGAAAGAAATGGCAAGCAGCCATTTTCAGCATTTGACCGAGTGGGAGGTAGTCGTATGCAAGGAATGTCGATATGCGGTATGGCCGAGGCAAGTAGTGGGTCATTTAACAAATAGGCAACATAGGATGCCCAGAAAGCAAGCCGTAGGGATTTCGGACGAGATCGAGCAATGGCATGGTATCGCACAATTTTCCGGCGAATTTAAAATACCCGAATATGTCGAAGAAGCCGTGGAAGGTTTGCCCGTGTACACGGACGGTGTAAAATGCGAGTTGGATGAAGGGCAATGTGCGTACGTTTGCCGCAACATGGATGTCATCAAAGAACATTGGCGGAAGACGCATGGACATTCGGTCGGTCAAAAGCGAGGCGGGTCAGGCATGTTGAAGAAAGAAGACATCGACCGTCAAATATTGCAGAATTGCCGACAGGTACAATGCCAGCGATTTTTCGTACAAAAAGAGCATTCGCAATATTTCGAGGTACGATCCAGCGAAGAGCGAAGGGAAGGAAGCATCAGACAAAGTAAGGAAGAAGATGTTTGGTCGCAGGCGTGGGAGCAGGCATCGCAGCATTACGACAAGATCCGATCAGACGAAACGATACGGCCGGGCCAGACAGACGAGGTCAATCCGTGGTTGAGACGGACAGGATGGATCCCGTATTTAGAGGGTTGCGACCGCAAAGACATTTTACGATGTTTAAGAGAACCCACCGTCGATGAAGAGATAGCCGAAGGCGAAAACGAAGCGAACGATAATGAGCGAGCAGCAGCAGCGATTTGGGAGGCGATAGGCGAGTTGGCGTCGGCCAGCCAGGACGCGGTATCCCGCAGCGGAGTCATGTTACGGTTCGAGGCGATCCGTACGGAAGCGCACCAGAACGTTTACCGTCCGTTGGAACCATACCAAAATCGGGACGAGATCAGGAGGCAAGGTCGATATTGGCAGCAGATCGTGACGTTTTTCGTACGCACGAGACGAGTCCATTCGTGGAAGAGCCCGTCGTACAAGTTCAACCGTAGGCAGGACCGGGCGTTTGCGCAGATGATGGCAGTTGCAAGATCGACGGTGAAAGAAGCAGATGAATCGAGTGACACCGAGAGCGACAGTACGAACACCGATAGCGAAGCAGAAGGTGAGGAGGGGAAACCAGCGATGACCGAGATACAGCAGGCGTGTTTGTCGTTTTGCATCGAGTTATTGAACCAGACGATTCACAATCGCGAGTACGACATGGCGTTGGTTTGCGGGTTGGCAGCGTTGGGTGTCAACCCGAGCGGTCGAGGGTTTCGAGGTGCCGATACGTATCCATCGATTTTGTCGGCGGTGACCAAGGTAGCCCATTTCATGATCGTGCAGCAAGCCGAACGATTAACGCAGCCAACAACAGGCGAGTGCGATGAGTTCAGCCCGGGTCGCAGCCCGTGTGAGTTCGAAGACAGCGGGTACGAGAGTGAAGGGACGCAAACCGATAGAGGCGAAGGCAGACGGAAAGTTGGTAAGAGCAGTTTTGAATGGGTACGGAAGATGATGGACGGATTTATGGTACGAGGGTGCGGTAGCCCGATGCAGTGGATGTTGGATTTACGGGGTTATGGGATGAAGATCGATTTCAACACGACATCGGCAGGTCACGTCAATTGGCGAGACGGCGACACGTTAGAGTACAAAGCGGTGAAGTTCAACATGGCGGAGTTTCGTGGCATGGTCGGGGGATTGCACCAAGCCACCCGTCGAGCATTATTAGAAGATTTGATGTTCGCGACCGATGAAGGAGGCATCCCGGCCGTGCCATGGCAGCATTTGTACGACGACCCAAGCAACGACGAGGCAGGTTGGAGTTTCATCCGCGATCAACGGTCCCGGTTGCCGGTCGACGGGCAGAGTTGGTTGCACGAGAGAATCGGAAGTCGGCCGGATTTACGCCAGCGGTTCGTTCGAGCAGGGACGGCGAGTGGGATCGATCGTGAACGGATGCGGAATTGGTTACGGCAGGTTGCAGCATTCCGCGGCAAGTTGTTAGTATTGATGCACATGACGGGAGGCCAGCCGGCGCGTGGCCCGGAGATATTGAGCGTCCGGCACCGTAATACCGTTCAAGGTGGCCATCGCAATTTGTTCATCGAAGACGGGATGGTAGTGTTTGTGACCAGATACCATAAAGGTTACGAGGTCAAAGGTGACGTCAAGATCATCCATCGATATTTGCCGCGAGAGGTGGGCGAGTTGGTGGTGTGGTATTTGTGGTTGGTTTTGCCGTTCGTCCAGCGGATGCAAGCGATGGTGTGGCAGCAGGAAACAATATCCGATCATTTGTGGCCGGCGGACGCCGATGGTCGAAAATGGACGACGGAACGCATGAAGCACGAGTTACAGCGGGTGAGCGAGGCAGGTTTAGGGCAGTCGATCAACGTAGCAGGATACCGCCAGATCGCCATTGCGATCAGCCGGCGATGGATTCGTAAGGGGGTGGAGAGTACAACAGACGAGCAGCACGACGACGGCGATTGGTTGCAGGACGACGCGTCAGGTGAGATAGCGGACGAGCAGGCAACGCATTCCCCACACGTCGCCGGAGCCGTATACGCAAGAGATGCGCAGGAGTTGGCAGGTGCGACAGCAAGCCGAAGACAGCAATTTCGAGCAATCAGTGTGGATTGGCACCGTTTTTTGGGGTTCCAGTCGACCGAGCAGGCGAAGAAAGAAGGATTAAAGCGTAAGCGTTGCCCGTTCGAGGACGAAGCCGAAGAAGCAAGGACGGAACGACAAGTAGCATTACGGCGCATGGATGCCGTAGCCGAATTACAGTGGATGATGCGTAAGAAAGTGACGATGCGTAGCGTACAGGGCGACGCAATGCATGCGATCCAGCAAGGCGAGAGCCCGATCGTCGTCGTTATGCCGACGGGATCGGGCAAGAGCGTGTTGTTTATGTTACCGGCGTTCGTACAAGTAGGAGGGGTGACAATCGTGGTCGTGCCGTTGAAAGCGTTGCGTGCAGATATGGTGGTTCGGTGCCGCGAGGTGAACATCCGTTGCGCGGTGTGGGAACACGGACATGCGGTAGACGGGGCATCGATCGTGTTGGTGACACCAGAGAAGGCAGTGTCGCCGGCATTTGGTACGTTCATCAGTCGCGTGAGACAGACGCAACGATTGGATCGAGTCGTTATCGATGAGTGCCATGTCATTTTGAACGACCGATGGGATTTCCGACAAGAGTTGCAACAATTGGGCAAATTGGCGTTCGCAGAGACGCAGATGTTGTTATTGACGGCGACATTGCCGCCGACCGAAGAGCAGACGTTGTTCGATAGGATGTACTGGCGCCGAGCGGAAGTGCGATTGATACGTGCGTCGACGGTGCGGAAAAATATCGAGTATAGCGTTGTCGACGGACCAGCAGAAATGTCAAAACGGATAGAGTGTTTGGCCGGGTTAGTGGCGAGCACGCTACGGGACGAGACCCAGCCGGATGGTAAGGTGGTCGTGATGTGTGAGAGCAAGCCCGAGATCAGTGCGATCGTCGAAGCCGGATTATTCCCATGCGAGCCGTTTCACGCAGACATGACAGAGGAGAGGAAGGAAGAGGTGTTGGAGGAGTTCCGGACAGGGCAGATCCAGGTGGTCGTTGCGAGTGGGTCGTTCAATATGGGGATCGACATCGCAGGCATTCGGTTGATCGTGCATATGGACGAGCCGCGCAATATGAGGGATTACGGTCAAGGTAGCGGGAGGGCGGGAAGGGATGGATTAATGAGCCGTGCGATCATCATCCGAGGTGGTTTAGGATTAGGAGACGACAGGGTGAAGCGGTACGTCGATCGCGAGCGCCGACAGTGTAGAAGGATCGACATCGACGGATATTTGGACGGCGATCGCACACGGCAGCGTTGCAGAGCAGACGAGTCGTGGTGCGATTGGTGTCAAGAACAGGGGAAAAGTCAGCGACCGGGATCGTATGAAGCGGTGCAAGCAGTAGTAGAGGCAGGGGCAATAGATGAGGAAGAGAGACGTATCAGGAGGGAGGTGGCAGAGCAGGCACGACAAAGATCAGTGCCGCAGGCCCGGCGCATTGGGCAAGTGCAAAGGCAAGCGACATGGCATGAGGAATTGTTGCAGCGATTAGAAAGATGGAAAGGGATTTGTGTGATGTGTCGAAGCCGAAATCAGACGAGTACACATAGCATCAGTCGATGCAGGCAAGAACACAGTCAGCAGGCAGAGGAGGAGCGTCGTAAGATGCAGAGATGGATCAGGTACGCGGCGAACGTGGTTTGTTACAAGTGCGGCGTACCGAAGGTCGTATGTCAGCGATGGAGCGCAGACGGACGAGTGCCAGCAGGAGAGCACACGGATTGCCAGTATTTCGGAGTATTGATAGGGGTCGTGGTTGGCATTAAGCATGGATACCCAGGAGTATGGGAAGAATGGCAGAGGCGAATGGTGCGACGCGGAGCAAACATCGAGCAAGTAGAAGGGACGATAAAGGTTTTAGGATCGGAGGCGGTAGGACGGGAGGGTGGTAGCGAGTTAGTACATGCATTCATATGGTTAACAGGTAGGGTAGAGGAGGGATAATGATAGTATAGAGATTATGCAAACAACAAGAAGACAGGTAGGTAGTAAAGTTATCGAGTGTCAGTATTAGGATCGAGATAACAGAAACAAAAGAAATCAGGGAAACCGATTTAGGTCGGATTCAACGCATTAGTATAACGTTAAACAATATTAAGTAATAGGAGGCAAGAAAGATATAGATTAAGAATTAATTAATCGAATTGAAAGCGAGTATAGATTTATAGTTTAGTAAGTTAGTAAACAATCCAAAAATGTCGAATCCAACGCGTACGCATTGGATTCAGCCCGCATACAAATTTCGTTAGGGTTACGCCAGCAGAGGGCCCATTGGATTCAGGCCCGTTGGATTCATTTGGAGTAACACCAATTTCGCCCAAATTTTGATATGTTGTAGTACACATCAATGTAAGTAAGTTTTGTGTTGCAAGCACCGCCATAAGTTGTATAATCGTCGAGTTATCGTCGTCGGAATCGAGGTAAACACAGTCGTAGAATGCAGGGATCAGACGAGCGTACCAATGAGAAGTGTCACACCACCCGAGGCGCAGCAGTGGAGATTAGTATTGTTACAAACAAACAATTTTCCCAAGGACAGGATGAAAAATGTGAAAATATATATGTTAGAGAGAAGGGCGTCAAGTGAGAGCGCAAAAAATCGTCACCCATTCGTTTCATACCCGCAATCAGCAAGGCGACACCAAACAGTCGAACCGTACATACACCGCGCCCGGAACGAAAGAAATGGCAAGCAGCCATTTTCAGCATTTGACCGAGTGGGAGGTAGTCGTATGCAAGGAATGTCGATATGCGGTATGGCCGAGGCAAGTAGTGGGTCATTTAACAAATAGGCAACATAGGATGCCCAGAAAGCAAGCCGTAGGGATTTCGGACGAGATCGAGCAATGGCATGGTATCGCACAATTTTCCGGCGAATTTAAAATACCCGAATATGTCGAAGAAGCCGTGGAAGGTTTGCCCGTGTACACGGACGGTGTAAAATGCGAGTTGGATGAAGGGCAATGTGCGTACGTTTGCCGCAACATGGATGTCATCAAAGAACATTGGCGGAAGACGCATGGACATTCGGTCGGTCAAAAGCGAGGCGGGTCAGGCATGTTGAAGAAAGAAGACATCGACCGTCAAATATTGCAGAATTGCCGACAGGTACAATGCCAGCGATTTTTCGTACAAAAAGAGCATTCGCAATATTTCGAGGTACGATCCAGCGAAGAGCGAAGGGAAGGAAGCATCAGACAAAGTAAGGAAGAAGATGTTTGGTCGCAGGCGTGGGAGCAGGCATCGCAGCATTACGACAAGATCCGATCAGACGAAACGATACGGCCGGGCCAGACAGACGAGGTCAATCCGTGGTTGAGACGGACAGGATGGATCCCGTATTTAGAGGGTTGCGACCGCAAAGACATTTTACGATGTTTAAGAGAACCCACCGTCGATGAAGAGATAGCCGAAGGCGAAAACGAAGCGAACGATAATGAGCGAGCAGCAGCAGCGATTTGGGAGGCGATAGGCGAGTTGGCGTCGGCCAGCCAGGACGCGGTATCCCGCAGCGGAGTCATGTTACGGTTCGAGGCGATCCGTACGGAAGCGCACCAGAACGTTTACCGTCCGTTGGAACCATACCAAAATCGGGACGAGATCAGGAGGCAAGGTCGATATTGGCAGCAGATCGTGACGTTTTTCGTACGCACGAGACGAGTCCATTCGTGGAAGAGCCCGTCGTACAAGTTCAACCGTAGGCAGGACCGGGCGTTTGCGCAGATGATGGCAGTTGCAAGATCGACGGTGAAAGAAGCAGATGAATCGAGTGACACCGAGAGCGACAGTACGAACACCGATAGCGAAGCAGAAGGTGAGGAGGGGAAACCAGCGATGACCGAGATACAGCAGGCGTGTTTGTCGTTTTGCATCGAGTTATTGAACCAGACGATTCACAATCGCGAGTACGACATGGCGTTGGTTTGCGGGTTGGCAGCGTTGGGTGTCAACCCGAGCGGTCGAGGGTTTCGAGGTGCCGATACGTATCCATCGATTTTGTCGGCGGTGACCAAGGTAGCCCATTTCATGATCGTGCAGCAAGCCGAACGATTAACGCAGCCAACAACAGGCGAGTGCGATGAGTTCAGCCCGGGTCGCAGCCCGTGTGAGTTCGAAGACAGCGGGTACGAGAGTGAAGGGACGCAAACCGATAGAGGCGAAGGCAGACGGAAAGTTGGTAAGAGCAGTTTTGAATGGGTACGGAAGATGATGGACGGATTTATGGTACGAGGGTGCGGTAGCCCGATGCAGTGGATGTTGGATTTACGGGGTTATGGGATGAAGATCGATTTCAACACGACATCGGCAGGTCACGTCAATTGGCGAGACGGCGACACGTTAGAGTACAAAGCGGTGAAGTTCAACATGGCGGAGTTTCGTGGCATGGTCGGGGGATTGCACCAAGCCACCCGTCGAGCATTATTAGAAGATTTGATGTTCGCGACCGATGAAGGAGGCATCCCGGCCGTGCCATGGCAGCATTTGTACGACGACCCAAGCAACGACGAGGCAGGTTGGAGTTTCATCCGCGATCAACGGTCCCGGTTGCCGGTCGACGGGCAGAGTTGGTTGCACGAGAGAATCGGAAGTCGGCCGGATTTACGCCAGCGGTTCGTTCGAGCAGGGACGGCGAGTGGGATCGATCGTGAACGGATGCGGAATTGGTTACGGCAGGTTGCAGCATTCCGCGGCAAGTTGTTAGTATTGATGCACATGACGGGAGGCCAGCCGGCGCGTGGCCCGGAGATATTGAGCGTCCGGCACCGTAATACCGTTCAAGGTGGCCATCGCAATTTGTTCATCGAAGACGGGATGGTAGTGTTTGTGACCAGATACCATAAAGGTTACGAGGTCAAAGGTGACGTCAAGATCATCCATCGATATTTGCCGCGAGAGGTGGGCGAGTTGGTGGTGTGGTATTTGTGGTTGGTTTTGCCGTTCGTCCAGCGGATGCAAGCGATGGTGTGGCAGCAGGAAACAATATCCGATCATTTGTGGCCGGCGGACGCCGATGGTCGAAAATGGACGACGGAACGCATGAAGCACGAGTTACAGCGGGTGAGCGAGGCAGGTTTAGGGCAGTCGATCAACGTAGCAGGATACCGCCAGATCGCCATTGCGATCAGCCGGCGATGGATTCGTAAGGGGGTGGAGAGTACAACAGACGAGCAGCACGACGACGGCGATTGGTTGCAGGACGACGCGTCAGGTGAGATAGCGGACGAGCAGGCAACGCATTCCCCACACGTCGCCGGAGCCGTATACGCAAGAGATGCGCAGGAGTTGGCAGGTGCGACAGCAAGCCGAAGACAGCAATTTCGAGCAATCAGTGTGGATTGGCACCGTTTTTTGGGGTTCCAGTCGACCGAGCAGGCGAAGAAAGAAGGATTAAAGCGTAAGCGTTGCCCGTTCGAGGACGAAGCCGAAGAAGCAAGGACGGAACGACAAGTAGCATTACGGCGCATGGATGCCGTAGCCGAATTACAGTGGATGATGCGTAAGAAAGTGACGATGCGTAGCGTACAGGGCGACGCAATGCATGCGATCCAGCAAGGCGAGAGCCCGATCGTCGTCGTTATGCCGACGGGATCGGGCAAGAGCGTGTTGTTTATGTTACCGGCGTTCGTACAAGTAGGAGGGGTGACAATCGTGGTCGTGCCGTTGAAAGCGTTGCGTGCAGATATGGTGGTTCGGTGCCGCGAGGTGAACATCCGTTGCGCGGTGTGGGAACACGGACATGCGGTAGACGGGGCATCGATCGTGTTGGTGACACCAGAGAAGGCAGTGTCGCCGGCATTTGGTACGTTCATCAGTCGCGTGAGACAGACGCAACGATTGGATCGAGTCGTTATCGATGAGTGCCATGTCATTTTGAACGACCGATGGGATTTCCGACAAGAGTTGCAACAATTGGGCAAATTGGCGTTCGCAGAGACGCAGATGTTGTTATTGACGGCGACATTGCCGCCGACCGAAGAGCAGACGTTGTTCGATAGGATGTACTGGCGCCGAGCGGAAGTGCGATTGATACGTGCGTCGACGGTGCGGAAAAATATCGAGTATAGCGTTGTCGACGGACCAGCAGAAATGTCAAAACGGATAGAGTGTTTGGCCGGGTTAGTGGCGAGCACGCTACGGGACGAGACCCAGCCGGATGGTAAGGTGGTCGTGATGTGTGAGAGCAAGCCCGAGATCAGTGCGATCGTCGAAGCCGGATTATTCCCATGCGAGCCGTTTCACGCAGACATGACAGAGGAGAGGAAGGAAGAGGTGTTGGAGGAGTTCCGGACAGGGCAGATCCAGGTGGTCGTTGCGAGTGGGTCGTTCAATATGGGGATCGACATCGCAGGCATTCGGTTGATCGTGCATATGGACGAGCCGCGCAATATGAGGGATTACGGTCAAGGTAGCGGGAGGGCGGGAAGGGATGGATTAATGAGCCGTGCGATCATCATCCGAGGTGGTTTAGGATTAGGAGACGACAGGGTGAAGCGGTACGTCGATCGCGAGCGCCGACAGTGTAGAAGGATCGACATCGACGGATATTTGGACGGCGATCGCACACGGCAGCGTTGCAGAGCAGACGAGTCGTGGTGCGATTGGTGTCAAGAACAGGGGAAAAGTCAGCGACCGGGATCGTATGAAGCGGTGCAAGCAGTAGTAGAGGCAGGGGCAATAGATGAGGAAGAGAGACGTATCAGGAGGGAGGTGGCAGAGCAGGCACGACAAAGATCAGTGCCGCAGGCCCGGCGCATTGGGCAAGTGCAAAGGCAAGCGACATGGCATGAGGAATTGTTGCAGCGATTAGAAAGATGGAAAGGGATTTGTGTGATGTGTCGAAGCCGAAATCAGACGAGTACACATAGCATCAGTCGATGCAGGCAAGAACACAGTCAGCAGGCAGAGGAGGAGCGTCGTAAGATGCAGAGATGGATCAGGTACGCGGCGAACGTGGTTTGTTACAAGTGCGGCGTACCGAAGGTCGTATGTCAGCGATGGAGCGCAGACGGACGAGTGCCAGCAGGAGAGCACACGGATTGCCAGTATTTCGGAGTATTGATAGGGGTCGTGGTTGGCATTAAGCATGGATACCCAGGAGTATGGGAAGAATGGCAGAGGCGAATGGTGCGACGCGGAGCAAACATCGAGCAAGTAGAAGGGACGATAAAGGTTTTAGGATCGGAGGCGGTAGGACGGGAGGGTGGTAGCGAGTTAGTACATGCATTCATATGGTTAACAGGTAGGGTAGAGGAGGGATAATGATAGTATAGAGATTATGCAAACAACAAGAAGACAGGTAGGTAGTAAAGTTATCGAGTGTCAGTATTAGGATCGAGATAACAGAAACAAAAGAAATCAGGGAAACCGATTTAGGTCGGATTCAACGCATTAGTATAACGTTAAACAATATTAAGTAATAGGAGGCAAGAAAGATATAGATTAAGAATTAATTAATCGAATTGAAAGCGAGTATAGATTTATAGTTTAGTAAGTTAGTAAACAGGTATATATAAGGTATAGAATAGTAGAAGTAAGATTAGGAATAAAAGGAGAGTAAAGCAATCCAAAAATGTCGAATCCAACGCGTACGCATTGGATTCAGCCCGCATACAAATTTCGTTAGGGTTACGCCAGCAGAGGGCCCATTGGATTCAGGCCCGTTGGATTCATTTGGAGTAACACCAATTTCGCCCAAATTTTGATATGTTGTAGTACACATCAATGTAAGTAAGTTTTGTGTTGCAAGCACCGCCATAAGTTGTATAATCGTCGAGTTATCGTCGTCGGAATCGAGGTAAACACAGTCGTAGAATGCAGGGATCAGACGAGCGTACCAATGAGAAGTGTCACACCACCCGAGGCGCAGCAGTGGAGATTAGTATTGTTACAAACAAACAATTTTCCCAAGGACAGGATGAAAAATGTGAAAATATATATGTTAGAGAGAAGGGCGTCAAGTGAGAGCGCAAAAAATCGTCACCCATTCGTTTCATACCCGCAATCAGCAAGGCGACACCAAACAGTCGAACCGTACATACACCGCGCCCGGAACGAAAGAAATGGCAAGCAGCCATTTTCAGCATTTGACCGAGTGGGAGGTAGTCGTATGCAAGGAATGTCGATATGCGGTATGGCCGAGGCAAGTAGTGGGTCATTTAACAAATAGGCAACATAGGATGCCCAGAAAGCAAGCCGTAGGGATTTCGGACGAGATCGAGCAATGGCATGGTATCGCACAATTTTCCGGCGAATTTAAAATACCCGAATATGTCGAAGAAGCCGTGGAAGGTTTGCCCGTGTACACGGACGGTGTAAAATGCGAGTTGGATGAAGGGCAATGTGCGTACGTTTGCCGCAACATGGATGTCATCAAAGAACATTGGCGGAAGACGCATGGACATTCGGTCGGTCAAAAGCGAGGCGGGTCAGGCATGTTGAAGAAAGAAGACATCGACCGTCAAATATTGCAGAATTGCCGACAGGTACAATGCCAGCGATTTTTCGTACAAAAAGAGCATTCGCAATATTTCGAGGTACGATCCAGCGAAGAGCGAAGGGAAGGAAGCATCAGACAAAGTAAGGAAGAAGATGTTTGGTCGCAGGCGTGGGAGCAGGCATCGCAGCATTACGACAAGATCCGATCAGACGAAACGATACGGCCGGGCCAGACAGACGAGGTCAATCCGTGGTTGAGACGGACAGGATGGATCCCGTATTTAGAGGGTTGCGACCGCAAAGACATTTTACGATGTTTAAGAGAACCCACCGTCGATGAAGAGATAGCCGAAGGCGAAAACGAAGCGAACGATAATGAGCGAGCAGCAGCAGCGATTTGGGAGGCGATAGGCGAGTTGGCGTCGGCCAGCCAGGACGCGGTATCCCGCAGCGGAGTCATGTTACGGTTCGAGGCGATCCGTACGGAAGCGCACCAGAACGTTTACCGTCCGTTGGAACCATACCAAAATCGGGACGAGATCAGGAGGCAAGGTCGATATTGGCAGCAGATCGTGACGTTTTTCGTACGCACGAGACGAGTCCATTCGTGGAAGAGCCCGTCGTACAAGTTCAACCGTAGGCAGGACCGGGCGTTTGCGCAGATGATGGCAGTTGCAAGATCGACGGTGAAAGAAGCAGATGAATCGAGTGACACCGAGAGCGACAGTACGAACACCGATAGCGAAGCAGAAGGTGAGGAGGGGAAACCAGCGATGACCGAGATACAGCAGGCGTGTTTGTCGTTTTGCATCGAGTTATTGAACCAGACGATTCACAATCGCGAGTACGACATGGCGTTGGTTTGCGGGTTGGCAGCGTTGGGTGTCAACCCGAGCGGTCGAGGGTTTCGAGGTGCCGATACGTATCCATCGATTTTGTCGGCGGTGACCAAGGTAGCCCATTTCATGATCGTGCAGCAAGCCGAACGATTAACGCAGCCAACAACAGGCGAGTGCGATGAGTTCAGCCCGGGTCGCAGCCCGTGTGAGTTCGAAGACAGCGGGTACGAGAGTGAAGGGACGCAAACCGATAGAGGCGAAGGCAGACGGAAAGTTGGTAAGAGCAGTTTTGAATGGGTACGGAAGATGATGGACGGATTTATGGTACGAGGGTGCGGTAGCCCGATGCAGTGGATGTTGGATTTACGGGGTTATGGGATGAAGATCGATTTCAACACGACATCGGCAGGTCACGTCAATTGGCGAGACGGCGACACGTTAGAGTACAAAGCGGTGAAGTTCAACATGGCGGAGTTTCGTGGCATGGTCGGGGGATTGCACCAAGCCACCCGTCGAGCATTATTAGAAGATTTGATGTTCGCGACCGATGAAGGAGGCATCCCGGCCGTGCCATGGCAGCATTTGTACGACGACCCAAGCAACGACGAGGCAGGTTGGAGTTTCATCCGCGATCAACGGTCCCGGTTGCCGGTCGACGGGCAGAGTTGGTTGCACGAGAGAATCGGAAGTCGGCCGGATTTACGCCAGCGGTTCGTTCGAGCAGGGACGGCGAGTGGGATCGATCGTGAACGGATGCGGAATTGGTTACGGCAGGTTGCAGCATTCCGCGGCAAGTTGTTAGTATTGATGCACATGACGGGAGGCCAGCCGGCGCGTGGCCCGGAGATATTGAGCGTCCGGCACCGTAATACCGTTCAAGGTGGCCATCGCAATTTGTTCATCGAAGACGGGATGGTAGTGTTTGTGACCAGATACCATAAAGGTTACGAGGTCAAAGGTGACGTCAAGATCATCCATCGATATTTGCCGCGAGAGGTGGGCGAGTTGGTGGTGTGGTATTTGTGGTTGGTTTTGCCGTTCGTCCAGCGGATGCAAGCGATGGTGTGGCAGCAGGAAACAATATCCGATCATTTGTGGCCGGCGGACGCCGATGGTCGAAAATGGACGACGGAACGCATGAAGCACGAGTTACAGCGGGTGAGCGAGGCAGGTTTAGGGCAGTCGATCAACGTAGCAGGATACCGCCAGATCGCCATTGCGATCAGCCGGCGATGGATTCGTAAGGGGGTGGAGAGTACAACAGACGAGCAGCACGACGACGGCGATTGGTTGCAGGACGACGCGTCAGGTGAGATAGCGGACGAGCAGGCAACGCATTCCCCACACGTCGCCGGAGCCGTATACGCAAGAGATGCGCAGGAGTTGGCAGGTGCGACAGCAAGCCGAAGACAGCAATTTCGAGCAATCAGTGTGGATTGGCACCGTTTTTTGGGGTTCCAGTCGACCGAGCAGGCGAAGAAAGAAGGATTAAAGCGTAAGCGTTGCCCGTTCGAGGACGAAGCCGAAGAAGCAAGGACGGAACGACAAGTAGCATTACGGCGCATGGATGCCGTAGCCGAATTACAGTGGATGATGCGTAAGAAAGTGACGATGCGTAGCGTACAGGGCGACGCAATGCATGCGATCCAGCAAGGCGAGAGCCCGATCGTCGTCGTTATGCCGACGGGATCGGGCAAGAGCGTGTTGTTTATGTTACCGGCGTTCGTACAAGTAGGAGGGGTGACAATCGTGGTCGTGCCGTTGAAAGCGTTGCGTGCAGATATGGTGGTTCGGTGCCGCGAGGTGAACATCCGTTGCGCGGTGTGGGAACACGGACATGCGGTAGACGGGGCATCGATCGTGTTGGTGACACCAGAGAAGGCAGTGTCGCCGGCATTTGGTACGTTCATCAGTCGCGTGAGACAGACGCAACGATTGGATCGAGTCGTTATCGATGAGTGCCATGTCATTTTGAACGACCGATGGGATTTCCGACAAGAGTTGCAACAATTGGGCAAATTGGCGTTCGCAGAGACGCAGATGTTGTTATTGACGGCGACATTGCCGCCGACCGAAGAGCAGACGTTGTTCGATAGGATGTACTGGCGCCGAGCGGAAGTGCGATTGATACGTGCGTCGACGGTGCGGAAAAATATCGAGTATAGCGTTGTCGACGGACCAGCAGAAATGTCAAAACGGATAGAGTGTTTGGCCGGGTTAGTGGCGAGCACGCTACGGGACGAGACCCAGCCGGATGGTAAGGTGGTCGTGATGTGTGAGAGCAAGCCCGAGATCAGTGCGATCGTCGAAGCCGGATTATTCCCATGCGAGCCGTTTCACGCAGACATGACAGAGGAGAGGAAGGAAGAGGTGTTGGAGGAGTTCCGGACAGGGCAGATCCAGGTGGTCGTTGCGAGTGGGTCGTTCAATATGGGGATCGACATCGCAGGCATTCGGTTGATCGTGCATATGGACGAGCCGCGCAATATGAGGGATTACGGTCAAGGTAGCGGGAGGGCGGGAAGGGATGGATTAATGAGCCGTGCGATCATCATCCGAGGTGGTTTAGGATTAGGAGACGACAGGGTGAAGCGGTACGTCGATCGCGAGCGCCGACAGTGTAGAAGGATCGACATCGACGGATATTTGGACGGCGATCGCACACGGCAGCGTTGCAGAGCAGACGAGTCGTGGTGCGATTGGTGTCAAGAACAGGGGAAAAGTCAGCGACCGGGATCGTATGAAGCGGTGCAAGCAGTAGTAGAGGCAGGGGCAATAGATGAGGAAGAGAGACGTATCAGGAGGGAGGTGGCAGAGCAGGCACGACAAAGATCAGTGCCGCAGGCCCGGCGCATTGGGCAAGTGCAAAGGCAAGCGACATGGCATGAGGAATTGTTGCAGCGATTAGAAAGATGGAAAGGGATTTGTGTGATGTGTCGAAGCCGAAATCAGACGAGTACACATAGCATCAGTCGATGCAGGCAAGAACACAGTCAGCAGGCAGAGGAGGAGCGTCGTAAGATGCAGAGATGGATCAGGTACGCGGCGAACGTGGTTTGTTACAAGTGCGGCGTACCGAAGGTCGTATGTCAGCGATGGAGCGCAGACGGACGAGTGCCAGCAGGAGAGCACACGGATTGCCAGTATTTCGGAGTATTGATAGGGGTCGTGGTTGGCATTAAGCATGGATACCCAGGAGTATGGGAAGAATGGCAGAGGCGAATGGTGCGACGCGGAGCAAACATCGAGCAAGTAGAAGGGACGATAAAGGTTTTAGGATCGGAGGCGGTAGGACGGGAGGGTGGTAGCGAGTTAGTACATGCATTCATATGGTTAACAGGTAGGGTAGAGGAGGGATAATGATAGTATAGAGATTATGCAAACAACAAGAAGACAGGTAGGTAGTAAAGTTATCGAGTGTCAGTATTAGGATCGAGATAACAGAAACAAAAGAAATCAGGGAAACCGATTTAGGTCGGATTCAACGCATTAGTATAACGTTAAACAATATTAAGTAATAGGAGGCAAGAAAGATATAGATTAAGAATTAATTAATCGAATTGAAAGCGAGTATAGATTTATAGTTTAGTAAGTTAGTAAACAGGTATATATAAGGTATAGAATAGTAGAAGTAAGATTAGGAATAAAAGGAGAGTAAAGCAGAAGATAATATAATAATCGTATTAAAGATAGATAATTAAATAGATAATTAAATAGATAATTAAATAGATATAAGGAAAGATATATTAAGAATTATTAAAGGTATATAAAAAGAAAAGTATAAGAGAAGGAGATAGAAATATAGTAAAGAGATTATAGGCGTATTAAAGATTTAGATAATATTTAGAATTTAGTAAAGAAGATAAATAGATTAGAGTTTATATTATATAGTAAGAGTAAAATAGTAATAGGATTAAGATATTATAGTATAGAGTTAGGAAAGTTTTATATAGATATAATATAGAATAAAATTTATAAGAGTTAGATTTAGTTAGAGTATTTTAGAAAGAAAGAGAAGATTAAAATATAAGAATTTAGTAGTAGTAATAAAAAGGAAGGTAGAGAGAAAAGTAGAGAGAGATAGAAAGAGAAGTAGAAAAAGAAAGATAGAGAGAAAAGTAGAGAGAGATAGAGAGAGAAGTAAAAGAAGATTAAAGTTAGAATTTAGATAGTATATTAAGATTTTTAAAATAGATAAAAAGATTAGAAAATAGAAGGTATAGAATATAATAGAAGAGTAAGGAGTAATAGATATAGAATAGAGTTAAAAAGAAAAGAAAAAAAAAGAGATTAGAGGTTAAGGATAGTAGAAAATAATTGATAAAAAGAAGAAGAAAGGAAAAAGGATATATATAAAAGAGTAAATTAGGAGTAAAGATAGTAAAGGTAATAATATAAAAAAAGAAAAAAGAGTAGTTAGATTAAAAATAAATAGATAGAAGATAAAGAAGATAGATAGGAGAATAGAGATAGAGAGAAAAGAGAATAAGGATTTATAGAAAGTAAGAAGAGTAGAAGGATAGAGGTATTAAAGTTAATAAGATAGTTAAAGATTAGAAAGAAAAATAAGAAATATAGGATTAAAAAGGAAGTATTAATAATAGAGAGAAAGAAAGATAGGAATTAGAAAGTAAGTAGATAAAGATAGTAAGATTAGGAAGAATAGGATGATAAGAGTAATATTAAGTAAAAAAGAAGAAAAAATAGAATAAGAAGAGAATTAATAGAAGAGAATAGATAATAGTAGAATTAGATAAGATAATAAAGGTAATAGTAGAAAGAAAGATATAATTTAAGATAATAGAGAGAAAGAGAGAGATATAGAATAGTAATAGTAGAAGGAAATATAGGAGAAAGAAAGAAATAAGAGAAGAAGAGATAGTTAGATATTAGATAGAAGATAGAGGATTAAGATAGAGGATTAAGATAGAGGATTAAGATAGAGGATTAAGATAGAGATAAGAAAAAGAAAGAGGATTAAGATAGAGGATTAAGATAGAGATAAGAAAAAGAAAGAGGATTAAGATAGAGGATTAAGATAGAGATAAGAAAAAGAAAGAGGATTAAGATAGAGGATTAAGATAGAGATAAGAAAAAGAAAGAATTTAGGAGAGAGGAAAGAAAGATTAGAAGAGATAGATAGTAGATTTAATTTTAAGAATATAAGAGAAGAGAGTAGGATTAAAGAGTAAGGATAGTTATATAGAGGAGTAGAATTTTAGAGAGATAAGTAGTAGAAAGAGGAAAAGAAAAAGAGAAGAAAGAATTAAAAAAGAAAGGAGAATTAAAGAGTAGTAAGGATAAAGAAAAGAAAGGGAATAAGAGAAAAAGAAGGAAGGAGAAGATATATAAGAGAGATAGGTTTAGGGTTAGGGTTAGGGTTAGGGTT
>JALDQA010000029.1:0-15272 GCA_023634325.1 Cladosporium cucumerinum
ACAAGTTCAACCGTAGGCAGGACCGGGCGTTTGCGCAGATGATGGCAGTTGCAAGATCGACGGTGAAAGAAGCAGATGAATCGAGTGACACCGAGAGCGACAGTACGAACACCGATAGCGAAGCAGAAGGTGAGGAGGGGAAACCAGCGATGACCGAGATACAGCAGGCGTGTTTGTCGTTTTGCATCGAGTTATTGAACCAGACGATTCACAATCGCGAGTACGACATGGCGTTGGTTTGCGGGTTGGCAGCGTTGGGTGTCAACCCGAGCGGTCGAGGGTTTCGAGGTGCCGATACGTATCCATCGATTTTGTCGGCGGTGACCAAGGTAGCCCATTTCATGATCGTGCAGCAAGCCGAACGATTAACGCAGCCAACAACAGGCGAGTGCGATGAGTTCAGCCCGGGTCGCAGCCCGTGTGAGTTCGAAGACAGCGGGTACGAGAGTGAAGGGACGCAAACCGATAGAGGCGAAGGCAGACGGAAAGTTGGTAAGAGCAGTTTTGAATGGGTACGGAAGATGATGGACGGATTTATGGTACGAGGGTGCGGTAGCCCGATGCAGTGGATGTTGGATTTACGGGGTTATGGGATGAAGATCGATTTCAACACGACATCGGCAGGTCACGTCAATTGGCGAGACGGCGACACGTTAGAGTACAAAGCGGTGAAGTTCAACATGGCGGAGTTTCGTGGCATGGTCGGGGGATTGCACCAAGCCACCCGTCGAGCATTATTAGAAGATTTGATGTTCGCGACCGATGAAGGAGGCATCCCGGCCGTGCCATGGCAGCATTTGTACGACGACCCAAGCAACGACGAGGCAGGTTGGAGTTTCATCCGCGATCAACGGTCCCGGTTGCCGGTCGACGGGCAGAGTTGGTTGCACGAGAGAATCGGAAGTCGGCCGGATTTACGCCAGCGGTTCGTTCGAGCAGGGACGGCGAGTGGGATCGATCGTGAACGGATGCGGAATTGGTTACGGCAGGTTGCAGCATTCCGCGGCAAGTTGTTAGTATTGATGCACATGACGGGAGGCCAGCCGGCGCGTGGCCCGGAGATATTGAGCGTCCGGCACCGTAATACCGTTCAAGGTGGCCATCGCAATTTGTTCATCGAAGACGGGATGGTAGTGTTTGTGACCAGATACCATAAAGGTTACGAGGTCAAAGGTGACGTCAAGATCATCCATCGATATTTGCCGCGAGAGGTGGGCGAGTTGGTGGTGTGGTATTTGTGGTTGGTTTTGCCGTTCGTCCAGCGGATGCAAGCGATGGTGTGGCAGCAGGAAACAATATCCGATCATTTGTGGCCGGCGGACGCCGATGGTCGAAAATGGACGACGGAACGCATGAAGCACGAGTTACAGCGGGTGAGCGAGGCAGGTTTAGGGCAGTCGATCAACGTAGCAGGATACCGCCAGATCGCCATTGCGATCAGCCGGCGATGGATTCGTAAGGGGGTGGAGAGTACAACAGACGAGCAGCACGACGACGGCGATTGGTTGCAGGACGACGCGTCAGGTGAGATAGCGGACGAGCAGGCAACGCATTCCCCACACGTCGCCGGAGCCGTATACGCAAGAGATGCGCAGGAGTTGGCAGGTGCGACAGCAAGCCGAAGACAGCAATTTCGAGCAATCAGTGTGGATTGGCACCGTTTTTTGGGGTTCCAGTCGACCGAGCAGGCGAAGAAAGAAGGATTAAAGCGTAAGCGTTGCCCGTTCGAGGACGAAGCCGAAGAAGCAAGGACGGAACGACAAGTAGCATTACGGCGCATGGATGCCGTAGCCGAATTACAGTGGATGATGCGTAAGAAAGTGACGATGCGTAGCGTACAGGGCGACGCAATGCATGCGATCCAGCAAGGCGAGAGCCCGATCGTCGTCGTTATGCCGACGGGATCGGGCAAGAGCGTGTTGTTTATGTTACCGGCGTTCGTACAAGTAGGAGGGGTGACAATCGTGGTCGTGCCGTTGAAAGCGTTGCGTGCAGATATGGTGGTTCGGTGCCGCGAGGTGAACATCCGTTGCGCGGTGTGGGAACACGGACATGCGGTAGACGGGGCATCGATCGTGTTGGTGACACCAGAGAAGGCAGTGTCGCCGGCATTTGGTACGTTCATCAGTCGCGTGAGACAGACGCAACGATTGGATCGAGTCGTTATCGATGAGTGCCATGTCATTTTGAACGACCGATGGGATTTCCGACAAGAGTTGCAACAATTGGGCAAATTGGCGTTCGCAGAGACGCAGATGTTGTTATTGACGGCGACATTGCCGCCGACCGAAGAGCAGACGTTGTTCGATAGGATGTACTGGCGCCGAGCGGAAGTGCGATTGATACGTGCGTCGACGGTGCGGAAAAATATCGAGTATAGCGTTGTCGACGGACCAGCAGAAATGTCAAAACGGATAGAGTGTTTGGCCGGGTTAGTGGCGAGCACGCTACGGGACGAGACCCAGCCGGATGGTAAGGTGGTCGTGATGTGTGAGAGCAAGCCCGAGATCAGTGCGATCGTCGAAGCCGGATTATTCCCATGCGAGCCGTTTCACGCAGACATGACAGAGGAGAGGAAGGAAGAGGTGTTGGAGGAGTTCCGGACAGGGCAGATCCAGGTGGTCGTTGCGAGTGGGTCGTTCAATATGGGGATCGACATCGCAGGCATTCGGTTGATCGTGCATATGGACGAGCCGCGCAATATGAGGGATTACGGTCAAGGTAGCGGGAGGGCGGGAAGGGATGGATTAATGAGCCGTGCGATCATCATCCGAGGTGGTTTAGGATTAGGAGACGACAGGGTGAAGCGGTACGTCGATCGCGAGCGCCGACAGTGTAGAAGGATCGACATCGACGGATATTTGGACGGCGATCGCACACGGCAGCGTTGCAGAGCAGACGAGTCGTGGTGCGATTGGTGTCAAGAACAGGGGAAAAGTCAGCGACCGGGATCGTATGAAGCGGTGCAAGCAGTAGTAGAGGCAGGGGCAATAGATGAGGAAGAGAGACGTATCAGGAGGGAGGTGGCAGAGCAGGCACGACAAAGATCAGTGCCGCAGGCCCGGCGCATTGGGCAAGTGCAAAGGCAAGCGACATGGCATGAGGAATTGTTGCAGCGATTAGAAAGATGGAAAGGGATTTGTGTGATGTGTCGAAGCCGAAATCAGACGAGTACACATAGCATCAGTCGATGCAGGCAAGAACACAGTCAGCAGGCAGAGGAGGAGCGTCGTAAGATGCAGAGATGGATCAGGTACGCGGCGAACGTGGTTTGTTACAAGTGCGGCGTACCGAAGGTCGTATGTCAGCGATGGAGCGCAGACGGACGAGTGCCAGCAGGAGAGCACACGGATTGCCAGTATTTCGGAGTATTGATAGGGGTCGTGGTTGGCATTAAGCATGGATACCCAGGAGTATGGGAAGAATGGCAGAGGCGAATGGTGCGACGCGGAGCAAACATCGAGCAAGTAGAAGGGACGATAAAGGTTTTAGGATCGGAGGCGGTAGGACGGGAGGGTGGTAGCGAGTTAGTACATGCATTCATATGGTTAACAGGTAGGGTAGAGGAGGGATAATGATAGTATAGAGATTATGCAAACAACAAGAAGACAGGTAGGTAGTAAAGTTATCGAGTGTCAGTATTAGGATCGAGATAACAGAAACAAAAGAAATCAGGGAAACCGATTTAGGTCGGATTCAACGCATTAGTATAACGTTAAACAATATTAAGTAATAGGAGGCAAGAAAGATATAGATTAAGAATTAATTAATCGAATTGAAAGCGAGTATAGATTTATAGTTTAGTAAGTTAGTAAACAGGTATATATAAGGTATAGAATAGTAGAAGTAAGATTAGGAATAAAAGGAGAGTAAAGCAGAAGATAATATAATAATCGTATTAAAGATAGATAATTAAATAGATAATTAAATAGATAATTAAATAGATATAAGGAAAGATATATTAAGAATTATTAAAGGTATATAAAAAGAAAAGTATAAGAGAAGGAGATAGAAATATAGTAAAGAGATTATAGGCGTATTAAAGATTTAGATAATATTTAGAATTTAGTAAAGAAGATAAATAGATTAGAGTTTATATTATATAGTAAGAGTAAAATAGTAATAGGATTAAGATATTATAGTATAGAGTTAGGAAAGTTTTATATAGATATAATATAGAATAAAATTTATAAGAGTTAGATTTAGTTAGAGTATTTTAGAAAGAAAGAGAAGATTAAAATATAAGAATTTAGTAGTAGTAATAAAAAGGAAGGTAGAGAGAAAAGTAGAGAGAGATAGAAAGAGAAGTAGAAAAAGAAAGATAGAGAGAAAAGTAGAGAGAGATAGAGAGAGAAGTAAAAGAAGATTAAAGTTAGAATTTAGATAGTATATTAAGATTTTTAAAATAGATAAAAAGATTAGAAAATAGAAGGTATAGAATATAATAGAAGAGTAAGGAGTAATAGATATAGAATAGAGTTAAAAAGAAAAGAAAAAAAAAGAGATTAGAGGTTAAGGATAGTAGAAAATAATTGATAAAAAGAAGAAGAAAGGAAAAAGGATATATATAAAAGAGTAAATTAGGAGTAAAGATAGTAAAGGTAATAATATAAAAAAAGAAAAAAGAGTAGTTAGATTAAAAATAAATAGATAGAAGATAAAGAAGATAGATAGGAGAATAGAGATAGAGAGAAAAGAGAATAAGGATTTATAGAAAGTAAGAAGAGTAGAAGGATAGAGGTATTAAAGTTAATAAGATAGTTAAAGATTAGAAAGAAAAATAAGAAATATAGGATTAAAAAGGAAGTATTAATAATAGAGAGAAAGAAAGATAGGAATTAGAAAGTAAGTAGATAAAGATAGTAAGATTAGGAAGAATAGGATGATAAGAGTAATATTAAGTAAAAAAGAAGAAAAAATAGAATAAGAAGAGAATTAATAGAAGAGAATAGATAATAGTAGAATTAGATAAGATAATAAAGGTAATAGTAGAAAGAAAGATATAATTTAAGATAATAGAGAGAAAGAGAGAGATATAGAATAGTAATAGTAGAAGGAAATATAGGAGAAAGAAAGAAATAAGAGAAGAAGAGATAGTTAGATATTAGATAGAAGATAGAGGATTAAGATAGAGGATTAAGATAGAGGATTAAGATAGAGGATTAAGATAGAGATAAGAAAAAGAAAGAGGATTAAGATAGAGGATTAAGATAGAGATAAGAAAAAGAAAGAGGATTAAGATAGAGGATTAAGATAGAGATAAGAAAAAGAAAGAGGATTAAGATAGAGGATTAAGATAGAGATAAGAAAAAGAAAGAATTTAGGAGAGAGGAAAGAAAGATTAGAAGAGATAGATAGTAGATTTAATTTTAAGAATATAAGAGAAGAGAGTAGGATTAAAGAGTAAGGATAGTTATATAGAGGAGTAGAATTTTAGAGAGATAAGTAGTAGAAAGAGGAAAAGAAAAAGAGAAGAAAGAATTAAAAAAGAAAGGAGAATTAAAGAGTAGTAAGGATAAAGAAAAGAAAGGGAATAAGAGAAAAAGAAGGAAGGAGAAGATATATAAGAGAGATAGGTTTAGGGTTAGGGTTAGGGTTAGGGTTAGGGTTAGGGTTAGGGTTAGGGTTAGGGTTAGGGTTAGGGTTAGGGTTAGGGTTAGGGTTAGGGTTAGGGTTAGGGTTAGGGTTAGGGTTAGGGTTAGGGTTAGGGTTAGGGTTAGGGTTAGATCAGGGTAACCTCAAAGGTTTCATAATGCTAAAATAGCTGAATAGAAGGCAAGCGAGGTAGGCCACTTTCTTGGCAGCATTAGATTTTGAGATAGAACACTGTCCTAGAAAGACAAATCCAGTAGATGCGCTGTTGCGAAGGCCTAACTATGCAGCTGCAGCAGATATATCTAGTGGCCTGATACCAATACTCCAGGCCAAGCTTAAGTATTAGTGAACAGTCCCTAAGGAAGAGCACAGGGTTTTAGTATCTAGGATCGTTACAATAGGAATCTAGGCTCAGAATTAGGGCTGCAGTATAGACACACAGCTGTAGCTACATTGCGAACTAATATGTATCCTCCTATGCATAGCAGCAATATCAATTGTAAGGGGCAAACAGCCTTTTGAACTAGCAATGTCGAATATTGTTAATGCAATTGCTCTTCTATAGTTAACTATAAAGAATAGGTAGATCGATTGCTAAATCGCCTTGCAAATGCAGTAGCATTGCTGTATACACATAATAGAATAGACTCATATATAGGGCTAATGCCCTGTGCATCCTAGAAGATGTAGCACTGAGGGCAGAGCTAATCAGAATGCACCACAACGACCCTCTAGCAGGTCATTTTGGTGCTAGTAAGACCACGAGCCTAATCTGCTGTAAATCACTAGTAGCCAGAATCGACAAAGATGTGAAAGAATACACCTCGACTTATAGCATGTGTCAGAGAATACATATGTAGCAACATCGCTCCTATAGCACTATGTAACTGCTACTAGTACTAGGCAGTCCATTCTAAGAAGTGTCTATAGACTTCATTGTTAATCTGCTGCTAAGCAGCCTCGATAGATATATATATGACTCTATTCTAGTAGTAATTGATAGATACACAAAGACAGTAAGGTACATTCCTTATAATAAGACATGCACTGCTAAGAAGCTAGCATTATTGTTCTATAAAGAGATAATCTGCTACTATAGAATACCTAAAGGGATTGTCTCAGACTGTGAATTAGTATTCACAAGTGCATACTAGTCTAGTTTCTGTTACAAGGCGTATGTGAAGCAGCGCTTTAGTACAGCCTTCTATCTACAAATAGATCAGCAAACAGAAAGGCAAAACCAGATATTAGAGCAATACCTCAGGTGCTACTGCTCAGAGCACCAGCAAGACTAGTCAGAACTGCTTCCTATAGTGGAGTTTGCGAGCAATAACTCTATATCAGCAATGCTGCGCATCAGCCCTACATATGCCCTAATAGGGTACAATCCTTCATTACATACTGACTAGACTCGAGTCGAGTCTGTAGAAGGGGAGGTACTAGCAGCAGAAGAATGTGTGCAGCGCCTATATAGCAAATGTAAGGCGCTAGAGTAGCATTAGCAATGCGTACAAGAATAGCAAGCTAAGGCTTATAACAAAAACCATACAGCAAAGTCCTTCAAGGTAGGTGACTCAGTGCTGTTATTGCTAAAGAATCTCAGCATCAGAGCACCCTTAAGGAAGCTGGCTGTGAGGCGACAGGGCCCTTATTGGATTACCAATATTATAGGCGTACAGGCGTATCGAATAGCCCTACTAAAGGAAATATTGAGAATACACAATGTGTTCCACATATCCTTATTAGAGCTATAGCATGCCTATAGCGGATGCAATGAGCTGCTAACCCTAGTACAGCTAGATAAGAATAGTAAACCCGAGTGGGAGGTAGAGGAAATCCTCGACTCCTATATGCGTGATGGTATCAGAGAGTACCTAGTGAAATGGGCAGAATGGTCATCGTCCTATAATGAGTGGGAGCTAGAGGAGCATCTTAGAGGTGCACCAAAGGCGCTGGTGGATTACCAAGCCTTAGCAACAGCTCTAAAGCAGCATCGCTATAAAGCTAATATCACTCTATAAAACTCGCATTAGCACAATCATCCTGTGAATTTTGAATACATAGGAACCTAACTAGAAAAGAAAAGAAAGGAACAGGGCTAGCGCTCAAACAACTAATAGTACTGCTATAGCAATGACAATATACACCCTCTACTCTAAGGATTCACATGCGATTATATCCTGCTGGGTATCACTTATCGACCAAGGAGGCTCTAGGCACCTAACTGCAGATAGCATTAGCAGCTATCATATCTAAAAGATCGAAGGTTAGAGTGATAAACACTTAGAGAGCTTAAGGATAGTGAGCGCACTAAGGAATATAGCAGAAGAAGGGAAAAAAGGGGGCAAGGAGTTGTTTATACCTAGAGCTTCCTCTTTAGCCTCCTCCTCCTCGCCCTCTGCATTGATAGGAGCAGCAGGTGAGGTGCTGTAGCGCAGGTGCTGAGTAGGGCTAGCATTATCGCTAATATTGAACATTGGATTAGTAATGGTCGACTAGCAGTCGAACCTGCTAGTGATGCAGTCGAGGGTCCTCCTATAGGCGATAGCAAGGCTGCTATTGCTATTGCTAGCATTGATAAGGCTTATAAGGGAACCTTTCACAAACTATAGGGGGTTAGTATAAGCAACAGAAGCGCAGCAGAGGTGATATATACTAGAGCACCTATATCCACAAGGGACTCTCTAACAGCAATAAGGCACTGAACCTGTGCAATCAGGGTATTATTGTTACTAGATGCCCTAGAAGCACTAGCAGCCCTCTTACAAGGAGTTGCCTCTCTATAGATGCGCTAAGTGCATAATGATTAGAAGGCACGAAGGGCAGACATGAACTTGTTGTTACTATCCTAGAAAAGCCTATAGGCATATAGCATCTCCTCCTCGCTACTAGTGCACTAGTGCTCCTCCTACTCGAGCTAGGTGCAGATAGTGTTGTTAAGAAGAGGGAATAGGCCACTATAGCTAGCTAGGCTAATCTAAAGGCATTTGCTATTAGCCTTAGTACAGCAGTCACAGCAGCATAGCTAGAAGGAGTCAGAGTTGCTACTAGTGCAGGTGTGGCCTATAATATGTGTTAGTATAGTAGCGCAGCTAATGCAGACATAGGTAGTATACTCACTATCGCTGAGGTGGATAGCATAATGCTCATAGACCTCCCAAATGAGGCAAGTGTTAGTGATAATCTGATAGTCCTCTAGGTCGACATTCATAGAGTGCCTGATGATCTCTTTAGCAGCCTTAGCTGCCCTAGCACCCTTAGACTTGGGAATCTTGCGCTATAGGCCTGTAAGAGCAGTACTATAGATGCGATCTCTCTTAGTAGAGGAGTTCTTGCCTCTAGCCTTCGACTTAGCAGGCCTAGCAGACAGACTATCCAGGGAGGGCTCAGGGTGGCTAGGCCTAACCATCACACCTTCCTTATCCTCCTCTACAGGCTCGAACTCACTGTTATTATTATTGCTGCCCTCCTCTTGCTCGTTGTCCTAAGGCGAACCTGCCTTAGTAATAATGCAGGCGCGCTTGCGCACTAGCTCCTTAGTGGCTCCGCTGATAGTTGACTTCCTCTTACTAGTAGTCTTTTCTAATGTTCTAGGAGTTATTAGAGGCAGTATAGCCTCACTATCGGCACTGTTAGCCTCATTGTTAGTGATGACAGTAGGCTGTAGTGATATAGCAGGTTCGCCACGCCCTTCCTATATAGCATGCTTAAGAGCGAGTGTGGCCTTGCATTTCGCCTAAGCAGCAGCCTTCTTCCTAGACTTATTGAGGGTCGACTTAGGAGGCATATTTGTAGATGGTTCTTATTGTGAGTAGTATAGTATTGTAGAGGAGGTATAGAGGTTGGATATCAAGAGATTAAAGGGTTGCATTAATAAAAGAAAAATTCTTAACAATGTGTTTAGTCTAGCAGGGCAAAGTGTCGCCTATACCAAATACCTAACTCACTCCTAAAGCAGCATTGCTGAGCAACTGCCACATCAATAACAACATATCAACACTTTCACTTTCATAAAAAGCGAAGAGATGCTAATACACTCGCAAATGGTACCTGCGAGTTATAGGACAAACCCACATTAGCTGCATAGCAAAGCAAGAAGAATTAAGAGAGTTAGACTAATATGAAGTGAAGCTAAGTACTAGAGTCACATAGCAGCTATACTACTGTGACACTGCTGCTATAGTGCTGCAGCCTTACAGCAGTGTTACTGCTATAGAACAATGTGAGGCTAGGACATCCTCCCTAGGAGAGGGGGCAATTGTAATAGTCAATCATACAAGGAATAGCAGAATAGCTATCTCTGCGTGCAGCGGAGCAGTCAGCTGAGCTATAGCTAACTGCCTCGCATTGTACATTTCCTCATATATGCAGCGTGCCTGCTGCGTAAGGGAAGCAGCAGCTTTCAGTCTCTGTGTCTCCTTCTCTTTTGGTAGAAGGACGATCTACTATACGCTGCCTACAACCCTTGATAGTCGTATATACTTTTGAACCCTATGCGATATCGAATATTACACACAGCCTGTACCGCGCTTGGCAGCAGCCAGCGCAATATGTGCAACTCGCATGCTGGACAGCAGCAAGGAAGCAACAATCAGTCTTTGTATGAAAGCAGTGCTTGCTTTGGTGTTTACTACATTGCGAGATACCTTTTTTAAATATACTACTTGGTATTCCCTTAACAACTCTGATCGTTCCTTCTACCTTCGCAGCCTATTAAACATCATAGATATAATCGATAAGCATATTGAATATGCGCCAGATGCAGGCGACCTAGAAGTGCCTCCTATCGACTCTGACCTGCAAGATGCAGACCTAGGACTATAGGAGGAGGTCAATAAGGAGGCTACAGAGGTAGTACAGGCAGTACGCATACATTGCAGATACAATATGCTATAGCAAGAGCTAGAGATTGCAGTAATAGAGCAATAGCTAGTGTGGCTGTGTAGGTCGAGAAGTCAATTTGAAGCCTGAGGTTCATACAGCCATGAAAAACAATCTCGACCCATGGGTCGAGAAAGATTCAAGACAGTATACTGAACCTCAGAACAACCATAACAGTACCAGAGTCACAATAGTCAAGTGGGAGAGCAGACTGTGTTTTTGGTGACCTCTGATTATCATTGTTGCTACACGCAAAGCGTGTAACTCCGATTTATCTCTGAAAAACAAAACTCATCTCTATATCTAAAAAACAAGGTGTCGCTGGTCTTCGCCCTTTAGGCAGTTAACAGCTAATATAGCTGTCTCCCACCCTTCGCTTTAAACCCTGTCACATATTAACTATGTGACTGCAGAATGCTCATATAAGAACTCAGAGCCTTATGCTTAAGACCTGTACCAAATCCCATCCTAATGTCGTACCCTACGACATTTCCTCCCCTGCTAACTATAGCATCGTCCTATGATGCCAAAAGAAGTCAAAGAAAAAGAAAAACAAGAAACCAAAGTTATTAACTCCAGAATTTCGAGCAGAGCCTTTCCTGACCCATAGGTCGAGAAAGATTTTAGCCACGCCTGTGTCAAAGTTCCTATTCCTACCTGCTAGGAGACATACCACCAGCAGAACCGCTAGGGGATTATACATCAGAGAAGTAGGGACTGCTAGATTAAGAGCGATGAGAACCTAAAGACTGCATCGATCCGCTATAGCCCCAAGTTCCCTATGCTAGATTATTGTTATCATCGGAGGATGACAACAATAACAACAGCCTGTCACTTATAGACGACGATAACGAGCGAGTGCAAATAGTGATGCCGGATTAGACAGGTGATACCGAACCATTACAAGCATTCTCAAAGATATCGAGATGCTTAGCCTTCTTAGTTAAGTGCTTCTCTCTATCTAGGGGAAGCTCATAATTGTTAAGCTCATATATGCAGTTCTCTTCGTTCATCTAATACGGATCCTATAGCTCAGATTATAAGCGAGTATTATAATTGTAAGTAGCATCTACAGCATTAGCTCTAAGAGTAATCACCTTCTACGCTAAGTTAAACTGAGGGTAGGCCCTAAAGAAGGATTTAGAACTATAGGACATCTTCTTTAGCTTAACCATCTTGTCGAATAGTCTATTGCTAGCGAACGTACTAGTGCTAACTATTTTAGCCAGAATGCGAACTCTATAGTGAGTGACAAAGTTATAGACTGTAGATTGGAAGTTGTCACTATTATAGGTATAGTCTTTCTATCTATAGAATACATTGCTTATCTCCAAACGAACAGCTCTATTATCCTAAAGGCGTTAAGCCACTAAGGCATCACAGACTAAACTTATATCCGTGATTCGCACAAAAGCTAGGAAGGGAGTGCTAACTTCGCCATACTTGTATAGGTATCCTAAAGGAGTCTTAGGTAGAGCAATACTAGTAGCATAAGCAATGTAGAGCTTATCGAAGGTAGGACCATTAAGTACCTCTACAGAACCCTTACCTGCTAGGAAACCTATATACTATAGATAGATAGCACAGCAAAGCTTCGTGCCACGAGTAGTAGAACTATATAGAAGGAGAGGCGAAGTAAAGCGAATCTGAGCAGTAATACAAGAGTGAGGAGCCTAACGAACATTTAGTGAGCTAATTATAGTAGCATCTAGAATAGTGTTATTTATTTGCTTGATAAATCTGTTACCTAGCTTACCCTTCTTCTTAAGGAGGTTAGCAAACCTCCTAATCTTTGCTATGTTGTTAAAGCCAGTATAAAGCTCAGTATAGTTGTTGTTGTCTTTATCATCTAGAGAGAGGGATCCCTACTACTAATCCTTGCCCTTACCTTTAGCAGCGAGTGTATATAGGTTCTGATCAAGGTGACAGAACCTAGTACTCTGTCCTTATATAGCATACTTCATATAGTAAGGGCTAGTTATAAGTGCAAATAGGTAGTCGCTGCGAGCCACTATATTAAGCAGCTAGTACCTAGGATCCTAACAGACAACTTGTTGAGCAAGGCTCCCAAACTGGTTTTATTGCTATCCTATCTCGATACGTTGCTTATACTGGTGCTAGTAGTACATATAGAACTCTGCACGCATAAGTGTAAGCATTCCAGATTGCTTTAGGTAGTCCATTATGTTGTTCGATTTGAGGCTACTATAGCTGCCTTATAATCCATTTTCATAATTGTCCTAAGTCATACCTATAGCTAGGGCGATCTTAATAGTATAGGTCTCTGTAAATCTGAAAGGTCTATTAAAAACCTCTGCACGGAAAGGCACATACCTTGGGAAGAAGCAGTATACTCCTAGAGTATCATCCTTAACAGCAGGACAGCATCCCTTACGCCACCAGTTGAAATGTCTGTCCTTGGTTTGAAGAGCCTTAAGGCCTCCCTCAGAGTCCTTTCCAGCCATTATAGTCTTAATTCGAGTGAGGAGTTCATTCCAGGTCGCCGAATTGGTTATCATACTAAGAGCAGCTCTAAGTTGCTATATGTGCTTCTAGTAAAGCTTCTTGTTGTTCTAACTACTAAGGCGACTAACCACAGAGACCTGCTTTAGGATAGCACAGCACTCTGTAGTAGTCTTAGCCTAAATTAGAAGGTTGTTGATATAGTCGATAATAAACTGTAGTACCTTCGCAAAGCACTTGAGGTCGCTACTGCTATAGGTAGATGTATTGCAGTGCCTGCTAGTAGGCCCTATCATGTCGAGTCGCTGTTTATGCTTCTCAGGCAGCTATAGTGTACTATAAACACTCATATTAGCAACAAAGTCGCTCAGGCTGCTGATAGAAGGAGAAGGAGAATCACGGAGTCCTATACTACTAGTAATCCTGCTGCTTAGGAAAATGCCTAGAGAAGCCACTCCTTAAGACGGACTGGCATAAACAGCAAACTCTAGATCAGCATAGATTCTATTGTCATTTCGAATCAAGAGATGTTCCTATGCGCATCGGTCTAGGTTAGTAGTGTTCACACTGTTTAATATGCTATAGGTAGCAGCCTTATTATAATCATAGGTGAGAAGGATACGCTTACTTGATACTCCCTGGTTGCATATCTGACTAACGCTATTAAGCCTGTCTAGCAGGGTTAGGTTCAAGCGTTTAATCACATTACTAGGAGTGTTCTTGTTAGCGCATACCTGCCTAAAGACTGCCTAAAGGGAATGAGTAGCCTTATCTGATGTGCATATTGATTTGATAGAGCGATTACTCGCAACTGAAGAGTACACTACCTGAATGCCATCCTAGGCCTCTTTCTTGCAGTTGCGCGTACTCTTGCTGAGCTCTGCTAATTAGTGGAATTCCGGAAAGTCCTTAGGGAGGCTGTTTAGGACCCAGCTACTAGGATTGTTGTTCTTCTATATAGTATTATAGTCATAGTAGTCGTAGAAATGCGAGGCAAGATCTGTAATTTCGCTTAAAGCTATATCAGCAAGTTCGAGCAGGCTATACTATATAGCTCTATGAACTGCTAGCATTTGCTTATTAAGGAAGGAAATGAGGTCTTCTAAAGTCACCTTCGTGCTCTTAGAGCAGAAGTTGCGGAGTTTGTTATAAGAGATGTTGCCTATAGTAACAAGAGCATACACGCTATCAGCTGCTGCATTAGTAGCTTCTAGGTTCGTAGGTCGCTATATGATAGTGCGCCGAGGAGGGTTCTGAGGGGTGTAGGGGGTTTGCGATGCCATAGTGGCTAAGGGAGGAAACCGATAACCGCAAAATCGGCCGAGTGAGAAAGGTAGAGGGTGTGCCTTTGTGTTATCGAGTCGTGTTGTCGAGTCGAGTTATAAGCGCGAGCAAAGGTAGGGGAGAGAGGATGGTTGTTAGTACAGTTAGCAGAAGAAGTCGTAAGTGTAGGAGGGCAGCGGGTTAATATGTTTTCCCAAACATCCAAACAGCGTTAGCACCTTTTTTGTAGCAAACAGGAACAGTCGGCTCGTGACCATCAAACAGTCGGCTCGTGACTATTAAACAGTCGGCTCGTGACCATCAAATGCGCCTTTTAAGGCTTGTGATTGGCCTGTCAGTGAGTCTGTAAGCAACAGTCGCCTCCTTTGAAGTGAAGGAGCTCCTTCATCACAAATGAAGGAGTTCCTTCATCACAAATGAAGGAGTTCCTTCATCACAAGTGAAGGAGTTCCTTCATCACAAATGAAGGAGTTCCTTCATCACAAGTGAAGGAGTTCCTTCATCACAAGTGAAGGATTCAGAGGAAGCATCCCTTCTTTTCATGTGACTTTGCCAAACCTATCCTTCACTACTATTAGCTGAGGTATCAAACACCTCCCCTACTAACCACAGTGTTTGCAGCATGTGACGTTTCTAGTTCTTAGCGCTGTTCCTGTGAAGTAGGGGCTTCTTGTTAAGTTGAGGAGTGCTAAGCACCTTAGAGTGAAGTGTGAAGCACGCGTCGTTGGTTTATCGCAGGTTTATTGCAGGCTAAGGAGTCTCCGATCAATATCGACCTATAGGCCGAGAAAGATTATTATAGCCGTTTCTTAGTCGATGCAACCCTATGCTCGCTCGTCCGTTCTGTTATCGTTGCATTTAGTATAGTAAGGCAGTTCCTAGTCCCCTATTCTCTTCCGAATACGCTGTGTTCATTTTGCTCCTATCTCTGCCTATTGTGGCTGGTCCTTATATCTGCCACATATGCCAGTCTAGCGCTAGTTGCCTATGACTGTGTACCTGTCTCGAAAAGGGATAAAAGGAAAAAAGAAAAGAAAGAAGGAATGTCC